>JBBJLS010071723.1:0-10888 GCA_037577275.1 Bryconaethiops microstoma
AGAGAGAGAGAGAGAGAGAGAGAGAGAGAGAGAGAGAGAGAGAGAAAGAAAGAGATATAACGCTTTCGAGCTCCAATCGGTGGACATGAACTCTCGTTCCACAGTCCTCCCTCCAAACCGACCCCCTCCCCGCCGGTCTGCATATGCTGGTCTGTGTGAGGACACTTTCACTTTCGGTTTGCTTCTTTGAGCGGTGGAGTCGTTCTGTTGTGGACCCAGAGACGCTTTCGACATGTAGCAGCGTCGATGGAACACGCAGGTCCGAGAGAACTCATTCAGGTCAGTCACCGCCATTTTCACTCCTAACAAGGGGGTTTGTTAAGAATAAAATAACGTGAGAGATCACTAGGGATTTCGTCACGTGACGCTGTCTGATCCCTGCAAAAAGTAGCTGAAAGCGTGCCTGTAGAAGTCTGCTGTGGCACCAGGGTAGCTGTGTGTATGTGTGTGTGTGGGTTGTTTTCTGCAGCTGTCAAAGAATGTTCTGTGGTTCTCCAAGACTGTTCATGGGTTAATATTGTGTATGTCAGTTGTGCTGTTCAGTGGAATGCTTGTTGTCTGGCCCTCATTGCTTAATGGGTCTTAAAAAGTGTGCTTGTTGGCGACCTGTGTGCTGAGGTCTGTATGAGTGTGTTGGATGAGAAAGATGCACACACACACACACACACACACACACACACACACACACACACACACACACACACACACACAGATGTGTTTTGGCACGCTGCAGACTCCTCCTTCTTCCAGACCTCTCTCAGCTAAATGCCTTTGTCTTTCTCTTCCTCCGCTAGTCAGCTGGCAGCCACCTCTGTATGAATAGAAACAGTCATGGGAACATTGCATACCAACTGGACCCTGCTATAGAATGGTCCAGCACAATGAGCCTGGCCATGCAGCTGCGCCACAGGGTCCGCCAAAACCGACGGAGGTCGCCCCTGAACCTTCTGCTCTGCCGACGCATTTCCACCCGTTCCGCCACCAGCAGGACCGCTGCCTCATCACCCAGGCATCTAAGCACCTGGCCAACAGTGGATTTTACTGGGGTCCTTTGGACGTGGATGAAGCACATGCCCGGCTGGCCGGCCTTCCTGTTGGGACGTTCCTGATCCGGGACAGTACGCAAACTGACATTTTCTTCACCTTGAGCTACCGGGCTGCTGACGGGCCCACCAGTGTACGGGTGCTGCTGAAAAATGGAGCCTTCAGCTTAGATGGGAGTAAACACTCGTTCCCCTGTCTCTTTGCCCTGCTGGAGTTTTACATCACATCAGCCAAGAGGAGTCTGAAGACGCCACTCCGCAGATCTGCACCCCAGACCCTGCAGGAGCTCTCCAGGAGGGCTGTGGTGCATACTTATGGTCGGGAGAGCATCGACAGGCTCCCTGTGAGTGCTGGGCTCAAAGACTTTCTGAACTCATATCCTTTCACTATATAAAGAGTATGTGCACCTTGGGTGGGTGTGCTTGTGTTTATACAGAGACTGTATGATTTTTATAGCAGCTAGTCCATACCTTCAGCGACAGATCTTTGGGATTTGTCAGTACTGTTGCCATCAAGTGCACTACTACAGGATTTATTTCATCCTCAATTAATACGCCTGCTGTGCAGACAATTGTGTGTTTCATTTCAGATATCCCCACCTGTAAAGAAACATAGGAAATGTCAACCACTACCATAGTTTTTGTTTGCAGTGTTTCATTGGTTAACAATGCCTTTTCTGGTACGATGCAAACAGTGGATTTACTGAATGATCAACATTGGGATTTCAGGATTTTTAGTACTGTTATTTATATGTAAGTAAATATAAGGATGCTGGGTTTAAACCACTTTGGTTTACACTGCTTTGTTTTCAGTTAACCACTTTATTTAGCCCAAACAGTCCAATCACCACCACTGTAGCATATTTCATTGCACTGCGTAGCAGTTCTGGAATTGCATTAATGATTGACTAAAAGAAAGTGTTGTTCTTGTCAGAAAATCAGTTAAACATAATTTTGACTTCTTTTGTGTGTCAAATGAACCTTATTTCCTAGATACTGTCTGTTATATTTTCCATAAAATGATTAAATGATTGCAAAAAAAAAAAAAAGCTCTGTTCCTACCTCCTTTATACCCACACAGACATGCAATAAGTCATCTGATCACCAGCGCATTTAGGAGAAACAGAAACAGAAAGTAGTTCTTCTTCAGAATTTCTGACGTGTACGACATCCTGGCGCATCAGGCTTTTTGTTGGTTCCTTTAATCCAGCCTAAGTGCTGAGAAGTCAAGGCCTCTGTTAGTTATTTTGAGTGATCTGTTAAGGTTTTCACAAACCTAGGAGGATCTGGGGCTTAAGTTTCCTCATTTGCAGTGGATGAGCAGCCCCATCTAGTGGACCGTGTGGGTAATGTCCAGTTTCTAGAGATCTGCTGGAAAAAGCCCCTCACTCATATCAGATGTTTGTTGTAATATTAGAAATGATAAAATAAGCAACTGTTTAAATATGAGCGCTAAAATAACAATCTGGGAAAGCAGTAGAAACTCCCAGCCTATAATTGTTGAAAGATTAGAAGGTAAACTATAAATGAATGTTTCTTTTTAACCTTTTGGCTGAAAATGAAGTGGCAAAGTTAAGAATGCGTTGTAAAACGCCAAACGGGTGGTGAATTTTAAAATTCATTTTAATTCTGGATAAAATTTCAGTGTCAGTGGAGACGTCTAGGCTTAAGCTTAACTGGGACCTGGGAAACTTGACCAGAGGATATAGGAGTGGATGAAAGTATTCATTAGCCTCTGTGTATGTTCCTGATGTTCTAAAAACAGGTTTACTTACAGACTATATTTGAAAAAAAAAAAAGATGGCCTGAACGCAACCTTGCCTACTAATGATAGGCCTATCACTAATCTGCCTTCCCTAATAATAAAAATAGAACATGATGTCTTTTTCAGGCTCATCTTACATCTTGCAAGCTTTTAGACCTATTCAGTCTGAGCCTGGTTGCTTAAGCTTTGGTACTTTGTTGAACTTCAGCTGCATTAAACATAGTCACCGCCCGATCTTGCTTGAACACCTGCATTATCATGTTACCTTGATTTCATTTTAACTTGGGTAATCGACAATAGTTTGTGAGAATTAATAGGATGCAGTAAGCGCCAACTACTCTTAACCGTGGTGTTCCACAGGGATCACTAACTGAGCCACTTTTATTTAGTATCTTCATGCTCCCACTCTGTCACATTATTCACAATAAAATTTGCATTGGCATGGAGTCTGACTTCCATTCACTTTAAATACAGGTCAATATTGTTTGCTGGATATTGAAACACAAATGATTAACTGTCATTCTAATCGCCACTCCAAAAAAGTCAGTTTGGACACAACACTGTTGTTTGATTCACAGGTTAAAATGAGATGGTCTGCATTTTTTTACCTATGGAATTTTGCTTGCATTCAGTACTGAGGGTCTTATACACACTCTCTTTGATCTCTTGATGTTCATTGGCTTCCCATCCCACAAGCCCTGCATGACACTGCTCATGGTAACATCTTTAGAATTTTGCTTTATGCCTTAGGCATCGCCTTCATGATAGCGTCCGATGTCAGATATTTTGACATTATTTATATCTCTTCTTCAGGTGTGCATAGTGTTCTTAGATAGCTGATTGTCTGTAATTGTTTTATTATGGCTGTGCACATTTGTTTCTAGTTTATATAGTTCACATTTAGATTCCATTTGAGGTTACATGTGCTTGAGGCTTGGCAAGAAGACACGTCAGTAGAGTGTAAGAGTGCAAAATATTCTGGACAACTGGGTGAAGAACAGTTCATTCACTATGGATGCATTTATACACTTATGATGGATGACTAGACTTCTTGAGCAGCAAAGAGGTCAAAGAGGTCAGTCACAGCAATTTATAGCACATGACTTGGCTATTTATGAAGCACACAGGAGTTTGCAACAACTGCGATTGCAAGAAACATGGTTAATGCCATGTATTATGCTGGATTTTCACCTCACATTTGCAACAATTTTGAAAAATAGGTGTTTTAAAAAGTTCATTCACTTTTTGAAACCACTTCTGCTTTGGTTTTTGCACACATTGCATTCATAATAATAGAAATGCTAGCAGTAGTTATCATTATTACTTTATACATCTTGCATTTTTTTTAAGTTCTAAGTTATTTACATAAAAAATGGTGAACTGTTACACCCTTAGTATTAAGAACAATTGGAAATGTGTTATACACAAATAAAATATATTGTTTTAAAAGTCAATGGGAAATAAGTAACTGTCAGATTTGATTACAATATGGAAGCGGAAAGGCCTGTTGAAAAAGCTTTATTGTCAATGGCATATTTAATGGTTTAGTTGTAAAACATTACGGGCTAGACCCATAATGCTATTTAGCCTAAACCTAGAAATATGTTTCCCAGTCTTGGTCCTTCAAGCCATGCTACGCTGCCCATTTTAGCGTTTTCACTGGTTTTACACACTTATTTCAACATTGAAAAGGCTTGTTAATTAGTTGACTAGTTGGATCAGGTATGTTGGGATCATGAAAAACGATTGAATCAAGGCAGTTGGTATAATGACCAGATAACTGTAACAATCTGAGCCACAGTTCTCCCTTCTTGCATCTGGGGGAGCTATGGACATTTCATTTAGCCTAACTAAGGATTTCCTGTTCTAGCACTATTTAAGGACTCAGTGTAGAATGTATCCCTATAAAGTATTATCTTTTACTGTGTACTGAGTTCTCTGTATTCTTGCCTCTCTGAAATTTCCTGTTACTAAATATTTTTTATTTTGACTTGGGCTTGCTTCAGATACTCATATTTTTGTTTTTTGACTTTGCGCTTACTCTTTTTGGATCACGTGTTTTGTCTTGATCTTCTGGTACTATTTGCCCCTTCCTGACTTGGAATATGTTAGGGATTATGAGAT
The DNA here is from genome assembly GCA_037577275.1 of Bryconaethiops microstoma. Taxonomy (NCBI): domain Eukaryota; kingdom Metazoa; phylum Chordata; class Actinopteri; order Characiformes; family Alestidae; genus Bryconaethiops; species Bryconaethiops microstoma. Next base: position 4,933 of record JBBJLS010071723.1, read on the forward strand.
TGGACCATCTCTGTCATCATGGTTTCTATGCTTTCTGTATCATCAATGATTTAACGTTTGTATAACAGTTCGAACTCTTTGTTTGTCATTAAAAGCTTTACTGCAATCCTATCATCATTTACTGCAATCCTATCATCATTTACTGCAATCCTATCATCATTTACTGCAATCCTATCATCATTACAGTAACCACTGCAACCCCCACTTACATTTAAACCAATTCTCAAATTTTATTTTGAGAATTGGTTATTATTTTTAAACATTTTCTCTCACCATCTAGATGGCTCACTCTTCTGGGTGCTGAGCTCATATCAAAAAAGATAACAATGTCTTAACTAATATCCTTTTCACTTTTATATACCTGAGTATGTTAAAATATCAATGCATTTCGTCTTTTACTGAAGTATAGTTTTGAAGGTGTTTTCAGAGGCAGTATGAAGAAATTGAAGTTTTTTGTCATGTGACTCCATTTCTTGTATCCATCCATTCGAAATAGTTCAAATGCAAGTAAAGTTCATCAAAATTGGAATCAGAGTGTAAAGCTTCTGATGTAGAAGGTCCTTAAATGATCTTAGTATGGATTTTAACATTTAACCACACATGCCTTGATGATAATTTTTTCTTTAAAAATGAAAAAACTCCCGCGGTCACTGAAAACTCCCGCCGATTAGCAGTGCCATGGTTCTGGTGTTAAACAGACTGATGGTGTCTGGGACACCATGAGCCTGCCAGCTGTGTGAAACCGCAAGATGTAGAAAGGAGGTTGTGTGAAATTGTTAAATGTTGAATGGAGGCTATGTAAAACCATAAAATATAGAAAGAATGCAGTATGAAACCAAGAGATGCAGAAAGGAGGCTGTGTGAAACCATGAAATGTTGAATGTGTGAAACCATGAAACATCCACAAATGATTTTGCAGATCCAGCAGGAACTTCATGCAGAGCTGATATAGACAAAGCAGTTATTGAGCAGGTGGTACTTCCAGGGATTTTTCTGTCAATTAGATTTCCCACATTTAAACCTGGTGTTGTCACTTTAGTTTCTTGTATCCATCCTTTTGAAAGCCCTCTGGCAAGTGAAAATAGTTAAAATATCAGTCAAAGTAATCAAGACTGTGGCCAGAAACAGTGAGGTGAAAGTAGGTTTTGTGAAACTATGAAATGTCGACAGGAGGCTGTGTAAACCATGAGGTATAGAACAGAGGCTATGTGAAAATGTGGCAGGAAAAACTCTCTAAGAACTTAGGAAAGAAACACTAAGACGAACCAAGGTTTAAAAAGGAAGCCATTCTCATCAGGGCAACACTGGAGACAGGAGTTATAATACAAAGTAAATTATGATTCAACACTGATGGATTCTTGTCATATTCCATCTGTGAAATTTAACAAAGAAATTTGCAGTAATGGTATATGGTTGCTTATGATGACTCAAATCACTTGTCTGTCAGGAGACTGCCTAGATCATCTATATATCAAATAAACCCCTAGCAACAGTATTAGTTTATTATATCGTTGATGACTAATTCTAATACTTTAAAGGGCAATTCCAGTAAAATGTTATAACCTTTTGCATTATCCAGTCAGAGTGCTGTGATGTGAAATTGTTTATTTATCAACTCAGATCCTTACAGTATTGTTGAGAGGAACTGGGTGTTGCAATGTCCACAGTGCAAATGTCTTCTGAGCTTTAATATGTAACATTGAAAAAGAAAAAAAAAGGTACATTTGAAAAAAAAAAAAGTTTCCTTTGGCAAGTTTCCTTCTCTGCTGAGAATGGGTTTTAAAAAAGTTTTGGCTACAAGCTTTTCTCAGAACTATCATAAATGTCAGTATATTCATTTCCCAATAACCTTGGGTGGGTGAGCTTTTAGAGGCATCCAACTCTTCAGACATCTGCTTCCGCCACTGTGAATAATTCTGACCCAGTTTCTCTGGACTAGTTTCTTTAGAATTAAGTTTTACTAATGACAGATAATGACTCAGATCCTTACAGTATAATTCCAAACATACATTTTGCTGAATGCTTTCCTTGATCTGTTAGCCATGTATCAGAATCAGAATCAGAAAACTTTATTCATCCCGGAGGAAATTGTAGACCCGCATGCTACTCAGGCTTTTACAAGCAAACAATGCACTTTTTGTGCAATATGGACACAAAGCTAAATCCCTGATGCTCTTTATGTTAGGCATACTGTTGGTGAGAATTAGCCAATACTTTAATACCAACCTAATAACGATTGTGGGGGGGAAAGGGAGCCCTTCATCTCTTGAAATGAGCCTGGTTGGTTTTGCCAAGATGCCAAAATGAGATATTCATAAATATTTAGTCTTTTACCCATATAAATATCGGCACCCCGCATCCAAGCCACTCCCACCCCTCTCCCCACCAGAGGTGTCAGAGTTATGTCTAACATTGGCTAAAAAGGTCCATTAATAAGCAGCTCTAACCTGAGTGTAAGGCAACCCACTGTATTCGTGGCTTATCAGAATACAGATGGAAAAAGTGTATCAATGGGTCCACCAAACAAAACCATTGGAAATACACGTAGCACTAAACATGTGTGAAGAATGACACAGGCGAGTCACTGCTTCTTCATCATGGAAGATAAGGGTTTGCATTTACTATTTGTCTATTTGTTGACCCTCTGTCCCTGGAGAAATGTAAAGTGTAAAGTGCCAATTTGTCATATGTGACCACACCATAGCACACAGTCTGAACAGCATGAAATTTGTTGTCTGCATTTAAACCATTTCCCAAGTGAAGCGACGGGCAGCCAGGAACACAGCTTCCGGGGAGCAGTGTGTGGTGCCAGTTGCAGTCCTGGGATTCAAACCCATGACCTCCTGATTGCAGGGGCCACTCCCTAACCACTAGGCAATCAGCTGACTGTGTGAAGGTGTCACTGGTTTTCACAAGGACGAGTGAACAATATGGATGACAAAAATACCTTTACCCTCATATAAGTCCTCATTTCTCAGATAAAACATGTTTAGCCTCATCTACAGTTTTCTGATAAAACACCAGTTAACCTCACCCTTAGCCTTTCTGTCTTTGATAAAACACTGTTTAACCTCACATGCAGCTTATATCCTTGCTACAATATGGTTAACGTCACCTTTAGCCCTAATTTCTCTGATAAAATATGTTAATCTCAAGTTTAGCCCTCATTTCTCTAATATAAAATGTGGGTTGAAAAAAATGCATCGATGGGTCAACCAACAAACCCTTGGAAGTGTTTCATTGGCATTCACTGCCAAACAGCTGCAATATTATCAGAGTATTAAACAGAAATGGATGGATATTTAACATTTAGCCCTCATTTCTCTGATCAATTTCTGTTTAACCTCACCTTTAGCCATCGCTTCTCTGATAAAATATGGTTAACCTCACATTTGGCCCTAATTTCTCTGATAAAATACCATTAACCTCACTGTTAGCCCTCGTTTATTTAATAAAATATGAGATAACCTCCCAAATAGCTCTCATTTCTCTAATACAGTAGGAGGTAATCTCACCTTTAGCCCTCATTTCTCTAATAAATTATGAATTAACCTCACTTTTAGCCCTCATTAGTCTAATAAAATTTAGGTAACCCTCCTTAGCCCTCATTTCTCTGATAAAAAGAACATTAGCCTTACCTAAAAAATCTGAAAAGGAAAAAAATATAAAGTTATTAATTAATATTATAGGTATAAATAATGTAACCTCAGGCCACTTCATTTGACCATTGTCTTTTTCGGTGGTGCTGAATGCTGAGTGGCTGGAACTCCTTTATCTAGGCAGCTTGTATCTTTAGGTACTTTGCAGCCTGTCACAGTAAAACATTTGTTCCCATTTATTAAATTTAATCTATTCAATATGCTAAAAAATAAGACAGTTTGACAGGCAGAAAATGGTAAAACCGACTAATAAGCTGGCCAATTGGAAACATCTGTAAGTCGGTTGTATGTCATCTACATTCTAAAAGATTTATCTAGATATTGATCAGTTTTCTTAGTTTAGGCATGGGTTACACTTTGGGTCACCCCTGCTAGGACTGGGATGTATGGCCTCTAAATAATGCTGCTATTTTTTTATATTTCTATTTTGGTGGTTAGCCTAGTTGGTAAAGCACTTGCCTGTGAACCCAATTGCCACAAAGTTGAAGGTTCAACCCCCCGCCACTTTCTACCATTGTGCCAGTAGTCCCTACAATACATGCCTGCTTTATATACACGCATGCCTGTTTCTTTTGGAGTTATTTTAAACTTGTATGGAAAATGGGGTAAAAGTGCATCTCCATGACGGTTGTCTCATAGGACAAGCAACAAAGTGAAGAAACATGAAGCCTTGGGTGCAGCAGAAATCACTTCCCCTTTCCAACACTCCACTGAGCTCCTTCGCAATTCATCACCATGCAACATTCCACACTTTACTTTTATTGTAGAGGAGGAAGTTCACTGAACAAAATTTTACACTTAATGTAAGAAATTAAAGAAAACTTCAAGCAGACTTCGTCAGGATGTATTGGTCTGTAAGAAAGATTTGTATCACTCTTTCCTTAACTGGTTGAACCTTAGCTCCACAAAAAGTAAAGCAAAAAGTAAACTTTGTGGATATATTGAAAGTGTTGAATGAAGTCATACTACTTCTATTATTAAACCAGGACTATTAGAGCCAGGCCTGCAGTTCACACCATTAATATCAAAACACCGGCACTCCCCGGGACGACTGTTGGTGACAGGGTATGGCTTTCCACTAAACACTTACACTTATGCAGTGAATCCAAGAAACTTACCCCTCGTTTTTTTGCCCCCTACAAGATAACCAACAGGATTAACCCGGTCACCTATCGGCTCCAGCTGCCTGCCATGCTCCGGGTCCATCCTGTTTTTCACATTTCACAATTAATCTATACCGTTCGGCATATCCTTGACTCTTGTCGGAGGGTTTGTGACACCCAGGTTGACTGTGAGGGATATGGTCCTGAGGAACGATCTTGGGTGCCCAGGCTGTTTATTCTGGATCCATCTTTGATGAATGACTACCGTCATCAGGTGTCCTCTCCTCCAGGTCCGTCTGGTGTTGGTCCTGGAGGGGAGGGGGGGTACTGTCACGCACACGGATCACGTGACGCACAGGTGGAAACAGAAATGAGAGCTTCACATGGTATAAATAGCCAGGTTTTTCAGTTAGTCACTGTTCCACCATTGAGTCTTCACTCCAACCCCTCCTCAATATGGATCTTCAGAACCATGAGTACTCTGGTATTTACCTGTTTTCTGTGTGTGACTGAGAAGGTGGATTCCAGTGGGAATCTTTCTCATTATAAAGTGTGTGGACTACCAACTAGTGTTGTTTTTGGCAGCCTGTCTTCATTTTAGGTTTTATTAGTCTTAGTCATGTCCATACTCTTTTTAGTCTAGTCAAGTTTTAGTTGACTAAAAGTCTGAGCATTTTAGTCTTATTTTAGTCAGAACTATCCACGACTATTTTCGTCTAGTTTTAGTCGATGAAAACTGTTGACATTTTAGTCTAGTTTTAGTCATAGAAAGTTGTATTTTAGTCTTTTTTTTAGTAATGCAATTCTATTTAACCCAGTCAATATATTATAAGTACCTAATAGAATAGACAAATCTAAGTTTCTTTTAGCCAAACCTATTTCAAAATTCAAACAAAGTTATCTTCTTATTATATTATTGTTACATCCATTCCAGACAAGGAAGACACTCTGATTTGAATTTACGACATTTATTTTGCCAACCAAACATGTTAGGACTTAGAACTTGCTTATCAAAATGCTGTGTGTGTGTGTGTGTGTGTGTGTGTGTGTGTACAGTACAGTACATGCATGCTTCTGTTCAGTGCAGCCATGAGCTATTACTTAGGCTTGTTTACTTTGAGGAAAGCGCTTCTTTCCAAAATGGTCCTAGCCCTGTTCCTGCGGCCACAAGAGAGGTAACCAGTTACACTGAAG
>JBBJLS010071724.1:0-10887 GCA_037577275.1 Bryconaethiops microstoma
TTTTTACTTCTGTTGCATGAATGAGTGAATCTATGCAATATTGTGAAAATATACTACACATTTCCCACTAAAAGTGAAGATCAGGGCCGGTTTGAGACGCAGCTGTGAGCTGAATTTGTTTTTTAACACAAACTTTTTTGTCCATAAAACCAATGTTTGAGTCTCGAAACTCTGGTTTTACACCAAACACGTGATCGCACTTGGTTTTCCTGAGGAAGTGCAGTCTGGTTACATCTGTGTGATTTAAATAGAGAGAGAACACAATGAGTAACAGCCTCTTTTTGGGAATCAGTAGTTCTGGTATTTCTAGAGGACTTTAGGTGGTCGGTCCTGACTCAAGGAAAAAAACCTCAAGAAACCAAATATATATTTTATTGGCTTTGTCAAACAACTCCTCAAGGAGGAAATGGCTCTCTGGAGTTAATTAGAGGGGCTTGGGTGCTGCAGACTCACACTGATTTCTACAGCCTGGCTCTCTGCCTCCCTCTGCTGGCCAGGAGGAGTCTGGTCGTTTGAACTGCACCGGGTTGAGACCTCACATGTAGAAGGTCCTGAGGTTCCTCTGCTTTTTACCCTTCTTACTCTTTGACGAGAGGCCTGACTGACATTAATAGTGATGAAACCGTAACCATGTGAGTTTTGGATGGACGTGAAGTGACCATGTTGTCAGAAAGCAGAGGAGGTTCTGCATGGACTGCTGCTCCACTGCCTCACCATTTTCTACAAACTGTTTCTAATGGAGGTGAGCAGCAGTGGATCATGGAGTCTTTTGCAGTACGTACAGAGTTGTTCTACTTTTCATTAGGGATCATAGAATCAACCATGAATTTCACTTGTACATTCAGTAAGTGGGTCTAACAAGAAGAAAGTACCCAAAACCAGTCAAACAAAGAGTCAGCGTTTAAGTGGGAGGCTGCAAGTGAAAGAAACCTCTATCACTTATATAAATATTACATTACATTGCACTCATTTGGCTGATGCTTTTATCCAAAGCGACTTACAGTTTAAGGAAACAGTTTCAGGACAGTATGAGAACCAGGGAGGGCAGAGCCAGTCAATATTCTTGGAGGAGTGGAGGGAGCGAGTAGAAACACGAGGCTGAATGATGGGATTAAGGTAGTTGGGTGCAGACCCAGATGTCACTCTGTAGGTGGGAGTTAGTGACTGAACTGAATTCGTGCAGCCATGGACAACCAGTGTAGATTGATTTGTAGTGGAGTGACATGCGATCTTTTGGTTTGGTTGAAGACGAGCCGAGCTGCTGCATTCTGAACCCACTGTGAGGGTTTACCATGCTAGCTGGGCGACCCACTAGGAGGATGTGATAATTGGCAATTCTAAGTTTATTATTCCACAAGGGATCTTACGCTGAAATGTATTGAGTTGTTTTTCAATGATTAAATCAGTGTAGAAATAAAGCACATTTAATTCATAATATTGTCAATCCAAGCCCATTATGTCGATTAATTTTTTCCTGGTTTGTGCGTAATTGCAGAAAAATACCGAATACAAACCGAATCTGCGCACTAAGGTGTAGGTCTAAGGTTTATGTTGTGGTGGTTCTCGGGTTGGGGTGGGTGTTGATACTGTAGTGCAAAATTAACACTGATGGAAAATGGACAAGAAAAGATCAAAGTCATCAGGTGCTCAGTTTAGAAAAAGAGAAAACAAGAGGAGGAGAAACGAGTAAAAGATAAAGGCAAGCAGGTATCGTGCATGACCTGGATCCTGAAACAAGAAAACACTCATCAGTAGCGACACGGAAAACTTCTGTTTACGTTTGTTAGCCACTCTGCTATGATAGCAAACAGTAGACAGACAGCAGACACAGATGTGGCTTATTGAAGCTTTTGGACCGTGTTCAGCATAATATTAATTATTAATTGGAAGAAGTGTATTGTTGATTTGTCTCCTTTTCTCAATGTATGACGAATTATAACGGCTGTTTGTTAGCCGTTTGCATACTATGCTACGCTAAAGCGATGGTATTCTGTTCTAGTCCAGCTGACTTAGAAAAAAAATCCCTTACACTGTTAGGCTACATTATTTAGGAAAGTTACCTTACTGTAATTACAGAGTAATGCATTACTTCCAAACACTGATGTTGTCAGCCTATTCAATAAAATACTTGTTATACATATAATTCTGAATATTTGATAAACTGGGCAAAATTATATGTTTGTTTTAATTATGAAAATGATGCATTCATGTGTCAGAGTTTTATATTGGGTTTCTATTCAGGGGCACTTCTGAAATATTTTGGAGCTCCCTCTGCCACTCCACCTCCTCAGCCACAGATGTGTCTCCACAACTGTCTGATCCCGAGGATGAAGACCCAATTGCGGCCACTTCAGGTGTGATTGTGTGTGTGTGTGTGTGTGTGTGTGTGTGTTGCATAATATTTTGCAAAGACTGTTCCGCCACTATGAATGCTGTGTATTCCAAATAACTTGTATATTCTAATGCAAATGTATGTTCATAGAAATGCCTGAAGATTCAGACATCACTGACCGACCCTCAGACATCACTGACCAGCCTTCAGACATCACTGACCAGCCTTCAGACATCACTGACCGACCCTCAGACATCACTGACCAGCCTTCAGACATCACTGACCGACCCTCAGACATCACTGACCGACCCTCAGACATCACTGACAGAATTCCAATACAGCTGGTTTGCAAAGGACCAAGTGAGGTAGCATCTGACTTTGTTTTTCTTAGAAATGAGGGTGATGGAAGAAGTTGCCACCACCAATTTTTAAACAAAACACTAGTTAGCAGTGTAAAGACGCCTAGAAGCTGGCTAGTATATTCTGAGAAAAAAAACAGCCTTGTTTTGCTTCTGCTGCCAGCTGTTTTCTTAAAGACACATCAGTTTAACAAGTTCTGGACTGACAGATTAGAATCATGCCAATTCTCTTCTCACCTCACATGACAACAGATCTGAAAACCATAACTCCACGAAAGCATGGGAAGAACTGGTAGTGAGGATTAAAAAAGGTGAAACACTTGACAAACAATAGATGGCACTTCTGCAGGCTGAGAAAATAAGATGGAGAGCAGTGCTGACTCGTCTCACTGCAGTAACAATAGGATTGTTATGTGTTAAGCTAATGTTCCCACAGTGTGTGACGCAGGCGGTGTGTCGAGAAGCGAGAGCACCGATGACCGTGTGACTTTTCCAACTGTAACGACGGTGTGGAAAAAAGAGAGACAAAACTTGAACCGTGAGTCCGTACCATTTAATAAACACAAGTGAGAAACATGGTGGCAGCGCAGGTGACGGAACTGCACCGAAAGTCACGCCAGTGTGCTACGAGAGGTCGGGACGCCGAGGCGCTAACACGAAGGTAAAATGGAGGGACTGAAACCACCGCTGACATTATGCTTCGAGGATAAAGACCTGGCGAAGTTCAGACTGTACATTGAGCTTGCAATGCCGGAGGCAGAGGAAGCCACCGAGGTTAAACTATTTCATTATCTTATTGGAGAGGGCGGCAGAGAATTGTGTCAGGCACTGACTAGTGATGCTAGTCCCGCGGAGCTAACTGTGAGCTTTATGCTACAGAAATTCGATGAACACTGCAACCCGAAAATAAACGAGACCGTAGAGAAGTACCGATTTTTTTCAAGAAATCGAGTGGATGGAGAAAATATAGACAACTACGTCACAGAACTCAGGGTGTTAGGAGGCACATGTAATTTCGGGGAGATTAAAAGTTCCCTCATACGTGGCTGAATAGTGTGCGGAAACAGTGATGCTAGTCTGTGACAAAGATTACTCAGAGAAGACAAATTGACTTCAGAGAGGTGCATACAACAGAACTATCGAAGGAGAACAGCAGAACTATTGAGGGCAAAGCAGAAGTGATACACACAGTTAAACAGGCACCAAAAGATGAGAGAATCACTTGTGAGTTTTGTGGGAAAACACATGAGAGGAGCAAAAAGAGCTGCCCAGCCTTTGGGAAAACCTGTAAAAAGTGTGGGAAAGCCAACCACTTTGCAAAGGTGTGCAAAACAGGGGTTAACAGTGGCAAAAGACAGGTGCATGTGGTGGATGAACAAAGAAATGACTACTGTGAGGACATTCTGAGCATCACGGCAAGGCGAAAACCTACAGAAAACGGCTTTACGCAGGCATGCTACTTGCCGACAACCTAATAAAATTTCAGATAGACTGTGGAGCAACCTGCAATAATCCCCATAAACAGACTAAATCCAGACACACCGATTGAAAACTCAGACAAGATTTTGTTAATGTACAACAAAACTGTGGGAAAATGCAGAATCAAAATCAGAAATCCAAGAAACCATAAACTATACAGAGTTTGAAGTGGTAGATGAGACAGTTAAAACACCACTATTGGGAAGAAAGGCAAGCGAAGCCATGAAACTCATCAGGGTGGAATATTTATGCTGTGCATAGTATTGTGAAGAGAGGGACCAGAAGAGAACAAATGGTCAATGGACAAAATTAAGAAAGAATACAGGAGCTGGAAGGGACTTATAAATTGGAGGTTGACGAAACAGTGCAACCAGTGAAACTACTGACACGACGAGTACCAGTCGCCATGATGACACCCCTCAAAGAGGAACTACAGGACCTGGTAAAAAGGAAGATCGTTGCACCAGTGGAACACAGCACAGACTGGATAAGTAGCATGGTCTTGGTGAAGAAAACAAATGGAAAATTAAGAACATGCACTGATCCAAGACCATTGAATAAAGCCCTGAAACGAAGTCATTTCCCACAGTTGAAGATATACTCCCAGATTTATCAAAAGCGAAAGTGTTTACTGTTTGTGATGTCAAACATGGGTTTTGGCATGTAAAACTGGAAGAGAACTCAAGCTACCTCGCCACATTTTCTACTACTTTTGGGAAATACTGATGGCTGAGAATGCCGATGGGGATAAGTCCAGCACCAGAAGTTTTTCAGAAAAGGCTGATGCAGGTTCTGGAGCGTCTACCAGGCGTGTATCTCATAGCAGATGATGTGCAAATCACAGGTGAGGGGGAGACAATAGACCAAGCAGTAAAAGACCATGATAGATAATTCAGAAAGTTCCTGGACAGATGCAGAGAAAAAAATATCAAACTGATTGCTGACAAGTTTAAACTTAGGAGACGGGAAGTAGCCTATATGGAACACCTGTTAACAGCAGAGGGACTGAGAATTGACCTAGAAAAAGTTTGTGCAATCACAGAAATGCTACGATCAACAGATGTAAAAGGAGTACAACGATTAGTGGGCATGGTAAATTACTTATCAAAATTCCATCATCTGTCAGATGACTGTGAAGTTTTATGACAGCTGACACACAAAGACACAGTATTTGAATGGACAGCAATTCAAGAAGATGCATACATGCGGCTCAGAGAGAACATTGCCAAAGCACCAGATCTCAAATATTATGACTCGGAAAAGGAACTGACACTACAGTGTGACGCATCAGAGACTGGTTTAGGTGCTGCTTTGACACAAGATGGCAGGCCAGTTTCATACGCCAGCAGATCACTAACACAGACAGAAAGAAGGAGTGCCTTGCCATAGTTTTTGGCATGGAAAAATTCCATCAGTATACATATGGCCGACAGGTAACTGTGCAGAGTGACCACAAGCCACTGGAAAACATCCTAAAGAAACTTTTACATAGTGCTCATAAACGTCCACAAAGGATGGTATTAAGGCTCCAGTGTTATAGCATAGCAGTTACTTATGTTCCAGGCAGAGATATGTTACATTAAGTAGGCCGTACCTAACCAGAGTGAACACAAGGAATGTTGGAAAATGATGTAGAATATGTGAACATGATCAATTTTGCACCCATTGCAGGAGAGACAATGGAGACAATACGGAAGGCTACAAAGGGAGATGCTTGTCTACAGACGCTGATAAAAACTATGCAAATAGGCTGGCCACAGACGAAAAGGGACACAACAAATGAAATCAGACATTATTACTCACTACAGGATGAGCTCAGTGAGCAGGATGGAATAGTATTCCAGGAGAGATTATTCGTAGAATACATTCATCTCATTTAGGCATGGATGGATGCCTCAGATGAGCTAGGGAATGTGTTTATTGGCCAGATATGACAGAACATATAAAGAACCACATTGGAAAATGTAATACATGCAAATCATTAGAGACAAGACAACAGAAAGAGACACTACACTCTCATGAAATGCCAGGTAGGCCATGGTCCAAGGTTGGCACAGACATTTTTACATTCAGTAACAAAGAGTATCTGATAACAGTAGACTACTACTCCAACTTTTGGGAAATTGACTATCTGCCAGACACCAAATTGAGCACAATTATTAGGAAGCTAAAGGTACACTTTGCAAGACAAGGTATACCCAACACATTAATTTCAGATAATGGCCCACAATACTCATCTCAGGAATTCAGAAGATTTAGCCAGTTATGGGAAATTAACCACAAAACATCATCCCCAGGCTACCCACAGAGTAACGGCAAAGCAGAGTCAGCTGTGAAAACTGTTAAACGCCTTATGCAGAAGGCCAAAGCGGCAGGGGAGGATCCTTATTTAGCTATATTGGATCACAGAAACACTCCAAGCCAAGGTCTACAGGCCAGTCATTCTCAAATCATTTTGAGCAGGAGGACAAGAACACTACTTCCAACAAAGCAGAGTCTTCTACATCCAAGAGTGCCACAGATACTACAAGGACTGAGACACAACCAAGAACGACAAGCCAGATACTACAAATAGAACAGCAAAGGACATGGACACACTGAAACCAGGAGACAGAGTAAGAATTCAACCATTTGAACCACACACAGCTTGTAGAGGAGCAAGAGTCATTCAGCCAGTTGATCAGAGGTCTTACAAAATGGAGCTGGATACTGGAGGTGTTCTGAGGAGAAACAGACGACAATTCAGAAAAGACAAAGACTCACCACTAGATGTCACTCTAGCACACAACACAAAAACACACATGCCAAGAGACACTACAAGAAGGGAGTCTGGCATCAAACCTATAATCACAGAGATTGCTCAAGCATCGCCTTAAAGAAACACAGGAACAAATGACATTATCGTTGCTAGAGCAGGCCGTAGAGTTGTACGCCCACTTCGCTTAAGAGACTATACTCAGTAAACCAGACAAATTGAGTATATGGTGGTTGAAGGAGTGTAGATATGTATATGATGTTATGGCTTTGGGATACATTTTTCAATGTTTACATGTTCAACCGTTTGTTTCACTTGTAATTCTAGCCAGAAGAAAAGAAGAAAAAAATGAAAAAAGGAAAAGACAGGAAAACAAAAGCTTGGTTTGTGCAAAAGATTGACTAAATTAAGTTCAGACACACATTGTTTACACATGTCATAACTTCAAAAACAAAGGAAAAGGGATGTAACAATAGGATTATTATGTGTTAAGCTAATGTTCCCACACGGAAGTATAGTGTGTGACACAGGTGAAATGGCAAGAAGCTGAGAGCACTGATGGCCGTGTGACTGTTCCGACTGTAACGACGGTGTGGAATAATGAGACACAAAACTTGAACAGTGCGTCTGTACATTTTAATAAACACAAGTGAGAAACAACTGCTATCATTCAGTCTCTCGCAATCAGAAATTTAGCAGGGGACACACAGAAACATTGTTTTCTCCATCAAATGGCAATTGTCTAAAAGAAGTTGAACTCATGGCAAGGTTTGATCCCATAATGCAAGAGCACATTAACCGTGTCCAGAAAGGCACTTGCAGTCACTTCAGCTATCTCTCTCACCATGTACAAAATGAATGATTCGTTGAGTAGCAAGATCACTTCAACAATGGTTGATGATATCAAGCTTGTCACGATACCAGTCTGTGACCATTAGAGGTCACTGTGGGACTATGGACTGGCCTCCTCCACTCACAGCCTGATGAAGTTAACCCTGATTGTGCCTGTCTGCTCATAGGTTCCCAGTTTGTATTTAAGTTATTTAGTCCTTAGTTTCAGTTATGGGAGCATACCCTCACCTTACCTCGGTCTGTGTCCTCCTCTGTTCTTCTTGTTTCTAGTCATCATGTTTTGACCCCTATGCCTGTTTCTGTTTTGTTCTGTTCTGTTCTTTGTGGTAAATAAATCACCTTCTTCATGGAAGTCTGCAGCTGTGCCTCCTTTTCATCTTTTCTGTCCAGATAACGCCAATTTGTGACAGAATGCTGCCATCCACAAGGCACAACAGACTGGACCACGAGTCCATGGAGCTCGATGTGTGTCAAACACGGGACCCGGCGGAGAAAGGAACCGAAAGGAGGGAGTCTGTACAACCCTCCGGAGTTCCTGGAGTACATTAGCTCGGAGGAGGATGACCTAATGTACGGTTGGAGTGGTCGACCAGAGGACCAGCCTGTGCTCTTGGATCTGCGGGATTTTCTTGTGGTCCTTCCCGTCTCCAACATGGCTAGAGGACCACAGAGGCGGAGAGGATCCCATACCGGATCCAAGATAGCGACCCCCAGAGCAGCAGTAACTTGCGTCATATCTCCTTCAACATTCCCAGCACGCCATTCAACCCACCATTCAGCTCCTCCAGCGTCTCCAGTACGCGCTGGATGTGGCAAATCCGAGATGACGAATCCCATAACGGATGTAACAGGCTGTTCAGCTCCTGCAGTGTCTCCAAGATTGTGGCGGATCAAAGATTGTTGCTCCCATGACAGCAGCAACACATCATTTAACTCCTCCGATGACTGCAGCATGGCATTCAGCTCCTCCGATGGCTGCAGCACGTCATTCAGCGCCTCCAATGGATGCAGCATGCCAGTCAGCTCCTCCAGTGGCAGCAAAACATAGCTCAGCTCCTCCAGTATCAGGAAATAGCAGCTCAGCTCCTCAAGCGTCGCCCGCACACTGCTCAGCTCCTCCGATGGCTGCAACAAGCCACTCAGCACCTCTGCTGCACACCGTTTATCTCCTTCAGAAGCTCCAGTTCACAATTAATCTCCTCAAGCGTCTCCAGCATGCAGCTCACTTCTTCAAGCGGCTCTTACACGCAGCTCAGATCCACAAGCGACTCCAGGATGTGAGTCTCTGGCACGCCATTCAGTGCCTTCAGCATATCCAGCACACTGTTCAGCTCCTCCAACATCTCCAGTACGCCAACCAGCTCCTCCAGCGACTCCTGCAAACCCTGTAGTTCCTCCGGTGAATCTTCTGCACCTTGGTTATTCTACTTACGACAGGGAGCTCACTCAGTGAGCGAGTACACGGCAGAGTTCCGCACCCTGACGGCCCATGCTTCGGGGAGTGACGCGGTTCTCCGGACCGAGTATTATGATGGGTTGGCTCTCCATCTGAAAGACGAGCTGGCTCACAGTGAGCTGCAGGTGACACTGGAGGCTATGATCCAGTTCAGCCTCCATATGGATTCTCAACTCGATTCATCTCCTCCCATGGCCTCAGCTCGCAGCTCATCTTCACCCAAGACTTCAGTTCACAGCTTATTTCCTCCCAAAGCTTCAGCTCGCAGCTCATTTCCACCCAAGACTTCAGCTCACAGCTCACCTCCTTCTAAGGCTTCAGTTTACATCTTGCCTCCTCCAGAAACTTCAGTTCGCAGCTCATCTTTCCCCAAAGCTTCAGTTTACAGCTCATCTCCTCCCAGGGCTTCAGCTTGCAACTCACTTCCACCCAAGACTTCAGCTTGCAGCTCATTGCCTCCTTTGGTTCTAGACCGCAGCTCAGCACTCCTCGTGGCTTCAGTCCGTAGCTCCACTCTCTGCATTGCTCCAGTTTTGGATTATATTGTGTCATGATACTTTTGCTGGATAGCTGCTCTTTTGCTGTGCAGAATGACATTTCTTGGACCAATCCCACTTTACATCTTTATGCAACAACCCATTCAATGGGTGGAGAAGTGCTGACAGATTCGGAACAAAGCGTGCATAATAGTTGATGCATCCTAGGAAAGTGACTCGTGTTGGTTGGTACAGGAGCATCCACTATGGCTTGGATCTTATAAGATGATTCCTGCTGAATCAATTATGTGGCCTAGATACTCAAACGAGCTCCTAAAAATCTCACACTTCTCCTTTTGGACTCTGGGGCCACTGAGGAGGAGCTGCCGGCTGGAGCCACAATCCAGCAAAAGTAACGTGACCTTATATAATCCAAAACTTCCAGTTATACTTTCCTGCCATGCCTCACTCTGTGATGTCAGAGCCAACTGCCTAATGGTGGAGAAAGATCAATAGCCTTTGCTTTCCGGACATTAAGTTTTCATTCATATCTGTATGTCCGTCATTTTACCTGGCTGCACATTGATCACCACCCATTAACAACCATATTAATTCCCAGCGAAGCAATCCCTTCAATGGCTGCAGCAAGATTGCAGCAATGGGCACCCTTATTAGCAGCACATGACTATACCATTAAATATAGCAATGCAGACGGTCTATTGCATTTGCCTCTTCCAGTAAGATAAGATAAGATAAGATAAGATAAACCTTTATTAGTCCCACAAGTGGGTAATTCGATTAGTAATGCTAGAAAGTGAACAGTACAAAGTTCAGAGCAGCAGAATTGAGAAAACAATAGAATAGAATAGAATAAAATAAAATAAAATAAAAATAGGCCAAAGTATTATGTGGAAAATAGTATTAAATAAAAATTTTAAAAGAATTCTCTCAATATTATACAAAATATACATGTATGTAAACTGTAAGCAGAAGAAACATTGCACTTAATAAATTGCACTTAGTAATAACATTGCACATAAGACAAATTATCGAAAGCTGCCCTGTGTATTGGTGTGTAATGGATGAGTGTGTGTGTCTGCATGTGTGTGGTCATCAGCAAAGTCTTTGTTGTACAGTCTGACAGCGGTTGGAAGGAAAGACTTGCGGAATCTCTCCGT
>JBBJLS010071725.1:0-30465 GCA_037577275.1 Bryconaethiops microstoma
TATATATATATGTATCCTCATACACAAGTGTGCTTGAAGTGATTATAACACGTAGACACACATTGGTGTTACCAGTTTTACACTGTACGGCATCAGCAGCTGTTAGTCTGAACACACTTGTGAAGATCCTGTGATTGGTGAGTCATTTGGGGTATACGAGGTTGCAAGACAATGACATTTATTTATTTAACTCCTGTTCTATTCAAACAGCCTTTTGAGAAAAGGAGAAAACTCCCACGCACACACGCACAGCTCTCCATCACGCAACATACTCATCTAACTCAGCTTGCAGTCCATTTATAGACAAAAGCCTTCAGTCTGACTGAATGAAAAACGTAAAACGTTATGACAAAACCACAGAAGGTGTAATCATTTTGGTATGTTAGCATGGATTGTTTTCCATTATATCATTCAATACAGAATGCACTCAGTCTTCATCAAAATAAGGGCTGCTTTCAATGGTAAATATAATAAGATTTTTTTTAAAAGCTTCGAAGTAGTTTTTAGTAGTTTCGAAAGTTCATTCAGTCTCTTTTTTCCTTCAGTGCATTTAGAAACAACAAAAATATTCACTTTACTTGAGATTTCATGATTTATTGAAGATCACAACTGAACTGAATTTGAAATGTGTGCCTCTACGTACCAAGGACACCCAAAAAGTATTAAAAAAAACAGTGTGATATACTACATAAACAGTTTAAAAGTACTTCATATATAGAAATTATAAGAAAAAAATCTGTTTCAAATTCATAGTTTTTGTGATGCAACCAACAGCAGTTTAACTCCACCTATTCACCTTGAACTTATAGGGATCATTTCAGCTTGGATTACTTTTTGAAGTCACAACACAGGACAGCCAAACAGAGCGGATCTCAATCTTGAAGGCACAGTAACTAAAAACAGCATGTTTCATTTTAAGGTATATAGAGAGGTTGAAAAATGGCCATGTAAAATGATTTGTACTTTTTTGGTCAACAAAATCACACACCAATGTTATAAGTAAACCATATAAAAATATTATATAAGGACTTTTTAAATAGTCTGAGAATCTCCTACCACTATCCCTGTTCTCACTACCACACACTGAGAGTAAATACCTACACAACATGCCAGTTTGTGCTGTGGTAACACACACTCACACACACACACATACAGAAAACCCCACTCAGTGCTGCGGTATTATAAGGTCATTTGTGCCTGTTTCAGTCCATTATAAATTGACTGATCGAAGATTCAGAACAGCATTTGTACTGCTACTGTATGCAGCAAAAAAAGGAAAACATGTACTTGTATATGTATATGTATTTATTTATTGGATGTTTTACTTCCACTGTGATGAAGTGCTCTGCTCTGCCCCCCACCTCTACCCCATGAAATGATGATGATGATGATGGTGGTGGTGATGAAGATTATCTCTGGGAAGTGAGAAGTACATGTCTATAATTTTTAGCTCATTGTGCTTAATAGATTAACCATGCCTGTTTTATTTAAACATTGCATTTTTTCAGTAAAACCTAAAAAAGTTTTGTTAGGTTTGGGTAGGAGACACAGGGTTAAAATCCCCAAAATAACAAATAAATGAAATCAGAATTACTTTTCTGTAGTTAGTTAGATAGACACAACCAGACAAACTCTTCCACAGGTTAGGCCTTCAGAAGCTGGACTGAAGGCCTTACACATTAATGAGTTTTCCTTATAATTAGGCGGTGACAGAGGAATCAACCAATCAGGTTTTGATTTACAATAGGTGGAACCAATTTTGTGAAGAAAAAAATGTTACTCCAAGCCTTCTGGGGTCCTAGATGTGTCACTGACAACAAATACGAGTTGTAATCCAACCACGTTTAGGTTAGCTCTTAGAAATGAAGAACAGTGGCAATAGTTCTATGCAGGGTTCTTTCCTGAAAGAGTCACTGTAAAGCTATTACATTTATTGCGTTTAGCAGATGCTTTTATCCAAAGTGACTTCCATTCCCTAACTACAGGAGACAGGCGTGTCTCCGAAGCAACTTAGGGTTAAGGGTCTGGCTCAGGGCCCCAATGGTGGTTTGCTGAAGGTAGGATTCAAACCCTTGACCTCTTGGTCCAGGGGCAATTATCCTACCCACTAGGCCACCACCACCCACTATTACATATAACACAAGATACAATATTGCAAGCGTCAAACATCTAAGCTAGAGCAGACGCATAAAATCTAGATGTGAATTAGAGTTATCTTAGTGCTAAACAAAATTAGTATTAACATAAAGGTGAGTTTAGACATATATGGCCCAAACTGAAGGCCTAGTCAGAGTTAACCATTGTCTAACGAATGGGAACAGTATTGCTCCATTCTCCATATAGAGTCCACACAAACAAAAGTATATGCTTCAGTCAGAAGCACATATGTGCACACCTCCAGGCAGTCTGAGCTGAGTCTGAGTCTACAGCTGGAACAGATGCAATGACTGGTGACTTCTTGTAGCTGCATGAATCAGATTTAAAACTCTGCTGTTTGCCCACAGAGTCAAAAATCTATCAGCCCTTCCCTACCTGATGGTAATGTTCAAAACTTGATCCACACATCATGTGAGTCACAAGTATGGTTTAGATGATCTGCCATCCCTCAAGATTTGTTGACAAAGAACAAGATTTTTCTCTGTTCTGGAGTCCAGGTGACAGAATAAACTTCCCTTGGCCATGCAAACAGCTCCAAACCAGTCTCTTTTGAACAGTCAAATGAAAACCCATTCTTTTGTAATGCTTGTATACACATATAAGTATAATGAGTGTAATAAGTATTATAAGCATAATAAGCACTGCTGTTGCTCTTCATTTGGTAAAAAATGCGCCAGCGGTCCTCAACCGGCGCTGTCCACGGTGCTGAAGAGAACAGGCACTGCATGAACCCTATATAAGGGCCCTGAGGGGTAGCACCAGAGAGAGGAGCCCTTCGAGAACTAATCGCGGTATTTCTTTGTTCCCGTTTACAGATTCCAGCCCCTAGGATGGATCCTGTCCCAGCTGTGGACGCCGGACACCTCAAGGCTGATGGATCAGCACCACCTCACTATAGCCCTACACAGTGCACTACCCCTCCAGCACCCACTTCTCCAATTTTTTTAACACGATTTCCAGCACCTTGTAAATAAAGAGCACCCTGCCCATTGCACCTAACTTCCTTGTCTCTCTGTCTTTGTCTGATACCCCACCTGGTGGCGCTACAATGTATATGTTAATCTTCAGGCTGGATTTGACTTTATCATTTTTTTAAGGAATATTCCTAGGTAAATATTCTAGGATGTGTGCACTGTGAGATTTGAGAGCATTGTCGTCTCTTCAGCGACACATTTTTGTGCCGATGCAGGCACATAGTAATAAAAAGTAATAATTAGACAATTGGCTTTTCACCTGTTCCATGGCCAAGTATGTGTCATCACCTTATTATTTCACTTACAAAAAAACACATAAAAGGTCTAGAGTTGATTTTAAATGTGGCACTGGCATTTGCTGTTAAATCACTATGAAGTCCAGAGAGTTGTCTCTGATGGTGATGTGAGCCATTGTTAGGTTAAAACTATGGCTGCACTACATATTGTCTGCTAATCATTATGGCTATATCAGTCTCTGTAATACTGATATCACAGAAGGCTGCATTACGCAAACGAACATCAATCCAATCAGTGTTTCTGACAGGGTGACCAATCACAGCTCCAGGTGAGTTATGAGTGTTCTGATGAATCGAGGTTTTCATGTAATTAAACAAAAGTCTCATTTTTAACCATAAAAGATACTGGCGAATCGGTGCATGAACAAGTGGGGTTAAACATCTGTAGCCAGAATAAGGAGATATATTTAAATGTCTTCAAAATAACTATGACTTGAAAACAGGAGGTTTTTGTTGCATATTCATATGGACTGCATGAATGTGAAGAGTAAAGGTACCATTTGAAACAACATTTACAGACTTTAAGCCTTTTTAAGATCGAGTCTGAAATAACACATACATGTGCTGTCTCGAATAGTTGGCTATGTATTTTTTTCATTAGGGAAATTTCTTCATTAGATGCTTTATTTTAAAATAGCTAAGCAGGTTTTAAAGAAAAATACTGGGTTGTATCAGTCAATATTCTATTGGAAAAGAAAAAGTATTATTGTGCTATTTTAGTGGTAAATGGCAAATATCGTCACTGTCAGAACAAAAACCTTGTTTTTGTAACTCAGAATATAATCTGCTCTTCACATGTATTTCAAGATGAACCCACCACTAGTAGGGGTGTAGTATGCAAGTCCAGACACAGACAATCTTCTGTGGTCTTTGGACTTATTGGTATTTGGACTCAACTTGTCTCCGTCACGGCTATCAGGCGCAACCTAGTCCCGCCGCCTAAAAAAAAAAAAAAAAAAAAAAACTAGTTATGTTTAAAAATAATAATGAAAAAATCTATTGACAAAACAAAAGCTCTCACAGCCAACAAAATTAAAATGGCTCACAAAATAAAAGATTAAAGTAAAATGTCCCTTTATAATCATGTGTGAACGCAACACAGGACACAGTGAGAACAATGTGAAATTCTTTCTCTGCATTTAACCATTTCCAATTCATCTAGAATGAGCATTGTCACTGGCCACCTGTCAACCAATCCACACGATCTGCATCCATACTCATAATTTTTGTTTCGGCCTCAGATATGACCAAAAATGAAACGGTCTTGGACTCAACAAAGGTGGTCGGTACTACAGCTAACTAATAGAAATGGTCCAAAAAAATGTTGAACATTAAAAAATATAAGGTATTACTTTTTTGGCAAAATTAGGTTTTGCTCCAACAATGACAACGTGTTAACAAGTGAACCACAAGTGCAACACTGTGCAGAATAGAAACACAATTATATTTTAATGATGCAGCATCTGTCACTTCATCAGTTTATGTGTGGAAGGCCTAATATGCATCAGTGGCTTTCATATCAGATACAGGCTTCCAGGCTGCAGATTTAATTCAACTCAATTCACCCTGGGGTTAAAGTCACTTCCTGTGCAGCTTTCCTATAGTTAATCACCCAGCTATAGAAGATTAATATCCAGTAGCAGCTCAGGTGTGTGTCTGTGGACTGCACACTGCATTGGCAGAAACAACTGAATGCAGTGATTACAATCATTACTAGACAGTTAAGTCTGTAAGCACAGTTATTAGGGTTAATAGGCCTGAGGAAGCCAGAGCAGGGCAGCTTCCGAAACACAACCACTAACCCCTCACTCAGAATCTTCATTCACTCTTTAAAAAGCTGAGAGACACATACAGTGATGTGAAAAAGTGTTTGCCCCCTTCCTGATTCCTCGTTTTTTTCCATGTTTGTCTTACCTAAATGTGTATGATTATTAAAAAAATTTAAATATTAGTCAAAGACAACACAAGTAAACACAAAACATGTTTAAGTGAAGGATTTTATTATTAAGGGAATAAAATCCTTCACTTAAATCCTTCACATAGCCCTGTGTGACCCCCTAAACCTAATAACTGGTTGGGCCACCCTTAGCAGCAACAACTGTAATCAAGCATTTGCTATAACTTGCAATGAGTCTTTTGCAGCGCTGTGGAGGAATTTTGGCAGAATTTTTGCAGAATTGTTGTACTGTAGTTCAGTCACATTGGAGGGTTTTTGAGCATGAACCGCCTTTTTAAAGTCATGCCACAGCATCTCAATAGGATTCAGATGAGGACTTTGACTAGGCCACTCCAAAATCTTCCTTTTGTTTTTCTTCAGCCAATCAGAGGTGGACTTGCTGGTGTGTTTTGGATCATTGTCCTGCTGCAGAACCCGAGTTCCTTTCAGCTTGAGGACATTTTCCTTCAGGAGTTTTTGGTAGACAGCAGAATTAATGGTTCCATCAACAACAGCAAGTCTTCCAGGTCCTGAAGAATCAAAACAGCCCCAGTCCATCACACTACCACCACCATATTTTACTGTTGGTATGATGTTCTTTTTCTGTTACTTCAACTCCAGATGTAACAGGACACACACCTTCCAAAAAGTTAAAACCTTTGTCTCATCAGTCCACAGAGTATTTTCTCAAAAGTCTTGAGGATCATCAAGATGTTTTCTGGCAAAATTGAGACAAGCCTTAATGTTCTTTTTGCTCAGCAGTGGTTTTCGTCTTGGCGCTCTGCCATGCAGGCCATTTTTGCCCAGTCTCTTTCTTATGGTGGAGTCATGAACACTGACCGTAACTGAGGCAATGTTGTTGGATGTTATTGTGGGGTCTTTTGTGACCTCTCGGATGAGTCGTCGCTGTGCTCTTGGGGTAATTTTGATCAGCCGGCCACTGCTGGGAAAGTTCACCAATGTTCTATGTTTTCACCATTTATGGATAATTGGAGTCCCAACGCTTTAGAAATTACTTTATAACCTTTTCCAGACTTATAGATCTCAATTACTTTCTTTCTCCCTTGTTCCTGAATTTCTTTGGACCTCGGCATGATGTCTAGCTCTTGAGGAGCTCTTGGTCTACTTCACTTTGTCAAGCAAGTCTTATTTAAGTGATTTCTTGATTGAGAACAGGTGTGGCAGTAATCAGGCCTGGGTGTGGCTAGAGATATTGAACTCAGATGTGATGAACCACTGTTAAGTCATGTTTTAATAAGGGGGCAATCACTTTGTCACACAGGGCCATGTAGGTTTGGATTTTTTTCTCCCTTCACAACAAAATCCTTCACTTAAAAATGCATTTTGTGTTTACTTTTGTTGTCTTTGACTAATATTTAACTTTGTTTGATGATCTGAACAAACATGGAAAAAACGAGAAATCAGGAAGGGGGCAAACACTTTTTCACATATATATATATATATATATAAATGTATGTGTATGTCAAAAATATGTCCCATCTGTATTTTATGTATGTATCTATATGTTATAATAATGTCTCACATGTATATCTATTTTCACTGTAGAAAAAGATCTCTCTGTTATGCAGGTTAGATCTTAAGCAGTCCGGTGGAGGTTTGACTTGGCTGTGGGGCTGAAGCACCTGTAGGTTGGATTCACCCATAGAGGCTCTAAATAAGACGAAAAGCCTCTAACCCTCCTCGTGGCTCCTGGACTGGAGCAAGCCAAGCACTGGGACCGTGTCGTTGAGACGAGGTCCTTTTCGGTGCTGAACGGGTCTGTTCATTGTGACTCAGAGAGAGAGTCTCCTTGTGTTTTGTACTGTCAAGTCTGTCACTATTAAGTGACTATATGCCTGCTTTATTCTAATTAAAGTTAACAGAAGTTTGAGTTCTGTTAACTCCTGCATTTGTGTCCTCCTTCTCTAAGGCGACATAACAGATGACTGCACCATTTCCATAGACACAGCAGAAGTTCCGCTGCCAAGAGAGGAGGATCCCCAGCTACTGAAACTCTTAGGTGATCATCAAGCCCAGCTGAACCACAGCTATCCTCCACATTTTTTTGCTTTTGTCATGGCAGTATATCATTTTTCATTCATTTTAGTGCAAAATTATTTTAAAAATATACAATTTACTAATTTTGTAGCACAAATATTAATGTAAATTTAACTACATTTTTGGTACTGTCAAAAGAACACAAAGAAGGCACTTCTTGGGATGGTGAAATACCCCTGTACTCAGAGGCGGGAGCTTTGAAAGTAGCCAATCCGAGAACATTATTCATTTCTCCTTGCTGCTATTTGGCTGCAACCCTGTGACGCATCCTTGGCAGATGCAGTCCAGCATTGCGCGGGTGTTTCTCTGAGGTTGTCGTGTTTTTTGTTTTGTTCTTCTTAAAGCCCTGTATTTTTATTACTGTAAATTAATTTCATTTATTACTGTATTTACCCTGTTAAACCAAAGAAAATGACAGCGCATACCAAAGAAAACGTGCTTGCATGAATTACAGTACAGTAACAGAGACAGCAGTTCAATGTACACTGTACAGTACGTATACGGGTTTACCTTTAAATTGTTTTAAGGTTATTGTATTAAGCTGAGTTTAAAATTAAATTTAAGTTTTTTGGGAGCATTTTTGAGGGCATATTTAGGGTTTACACTACACAAATATGCATTTTTAGGCATTTTTTTCACATCACAAATTCATGGTTTTTCATTATTTGCAGATACATTATTGGAACGTAGCTACCGCAAATGTCAAAGGTTTACTGTATATCTATCTATCTATCTATCTATCTATCTATATATATATATATATATAATGTCTTATTTTCTCTCTATAAAATATATACTAACCCAAACTAACCTTAACCATAACCTCAGTAACCAAAAGAGTGTTCAGTCATTTCTGTATCAAAATCATAATAAAAAAACTACTCACTTTTATAACGCTGACACATTACCCCTCTTCTATTCATACTCTCACACACACACACACGCACACACAAACTCACATGTATAACCAGTGGAGTCGGCTCATCAGTCATTTTCCCTTCTGTCAAATTGGACAGGCCCATCAGAGGCTTATGTCTCCATAGCAACACCTGCAAAGGGAAAAACCAGAAGGAAATTCATGATAAGTCAATTCAGTCAAACTGTGCTAAATTTATTTCTTCACCCCTTCACTCATTTGTTAAAGCATTTTCATTCTCTCAGCCATTTACAACCTGCCCTCACTATACGGTCCAATGCAGTCAGGACACTATAACCTGGACCAGATATACAGCAGCGTATACACACACTCAGAGTTTGACCCAGGTCAGAAAATGTCCCAACTTGCACAATCAGGCCTGGTTCCACACATATTTTTTATTGAGAGCTGCTATTATTCCCTAAAATAAGATACGGTTAAATCACAAAGGTACACAAATTACAATTTTGAATGTGTGTGGGGTTGCCCTCTGTCGTTACCTCGGTCAAGGTTTTGTTTTTTTTGGTTTGCCTTTTTCTGCGGTTAAGTTTTGGATGTTAAACTCCTGATATGGTCATCAGTTTGTCTAAAGGGATCTGATATTCTAACAGACTGAATGATGCATTTCCTTTATGAGATGGGAAGAATATGCAGCGCATGTCTGACATTCTATTAACTGACTGTGTGGTGATGCAGAGTCAGATTCTAGACTGTCCTTTAACTTTAAATGCACTTGTTAACTGTTTCATCACTTAATAGCTCGTTAAATATCTAACACTTGTCTGTTGATCCACATTCTAATTATAATTATATTTGGTGGCTTTTTCTAAGTCAGTAGTGATGAACAAAAAATATGAAATTTTCTGTCGAATAAAGGCACAAAGTGAGAAAATCTCATTGTGCAAAACTTGACTGGTAGCGTGGTTCATTACTAATGGTTAATAAATAAAGTGCCTCTCTCATTGCTATTTCCACCACTCCCTCTCTTTCCCTCTCTCTGCTTCTCACCGTGTTTTTGTACTGCATTTCTCTTCCCTGTCGCTTGATCTCTCCCTCTGTCCCACAGGAAATGACTGGGAAAGCCAGCAGGAAATGGCTCCCGTTGGACTGCGCCTGGCACGAGGGGTCTCGCAGAGTCACCGCCGACACCAAGAGAGACAGGGCCTGTTCGGATGAGTGTGTGTGTGTGTGTGTGTGTGTGTGTGTGTGTGTGTGTGTGTGTACAAAACGGTCCATTTTAGAGAGCACACTGAATTGATAACTTATCTCATACTGATTGCAATGTGGCACCAGCAATGAGACACTGTGTGTGTGTGCGTGTATGTGTGTATGCGTGTGTTTGACCTGCAGCATGTGTTTATCCACAGAGACAGTTAGGCGTCCCTCCACACACTGAACACTGATGGCCTCCCGGCTGCCTTCAGCACCATCATCCTCCTCTTGAGAAAGCCAGTGCCTCAGCCTCGCCTCCTCCTTCCTCACCTCTATATCTGCCTGGGCTGTGTGTGTTGAGAGAAAGATGTTTCATTGGGAAGACCATACAATATAGTGCAAAGGTAATCGACACTGTTATATAAATAGACATAATCAGTCTTATAACTTATGGCAGTATATGACAGCAGCCAACAAGCCTCAGTTGTTATAAAGGCTGCTTCAGTCAGTCCTGAGGTCATTTCCCCTCAGCAATTGTTATGACAGGTGATGGTTCAGTCAAAAGTCAAAAGACACAAAAACTGTTCCATAACAAAAATATAATCAAGACTTCTCCCAATCCTCTCAAACCACTTCCAGAACTTCATTAAGATGGCACAGACTTGTTAAGGTTTAGGGCAGTTTGACAATACAGCCGTGTTTTGGATGCAGATTGAAAGGGAATGTATTAACAGAAACAATTCCCATCATGACTTTTAAATTCTAGTGTTTGTTAATGTTAGCCTTGTAGGTGCAGTTCTAAATGAAAAAAGCTAAATTTGGACACCAAACATACCTTACCTCTGTGGAAAGTGGGTAATCGTGCCATTTATCATAGAACTATTCCTTCAAGGAAAAACAACCCCAATTTATTATTGAAAAAAGTGCAAAATAAAAAAAAAACAACTTTTAAAACATTAATACAATATGTACAAAATGAACGAATATATGTTTATTTTTTTAGTATTTAAGTCATTATTGTTCACATTTTGCACAAAGCACAGGGGTAAGAGTCATCATCTCATTTAAAGGATAATAAAACAGTTGAGCTACCAATTTAAGCTACCAATGCTCTCCATAAGAAAATTGAATCATTCAGTCCAGAGGCTAAGGTAAAAGAGCATGCTAGTCATTTCTTTCCACACTGTACAGCTGCAGCAAAATGTCATGTTAATCAGAGAGACACAATACAAATGCAGGGTCGTTCCATTACCTTCTTTTTGTGACCTGCAACCTACATTCAGTCCTGGCACTGTCCATCCTGCCCTTTAAAATAACAAATCAAGTCTTTAGCACGCACTTATCTCTATGATATGAATTATTGAGTGGAGCATGTTTTGTTTTGTTTTGTTTATGTTATCTTGCAGCACAATGGAACCAGACAAGGACATATAGTCATCTAATCAGAGACTGAGAAAATCAGCAAACTTTACCCTTTTGGTGAAAATTGTTGTTCTGACTGCAAAATAGGTCATTTGTGTGATTCATCAAGATCTGATGAGTTATTGGAATTGGAGCTGGGTGGTGTGTAGGTCATTAAATGAGTAGTCCCAGAGTCTTAATGACAGAACCGTTAAACAAGTAGTCTCAGAGCTCTTGCATCAGTAATGATAAACGAGTAGTTTCAAAGTCCAAATGTCAGTACTGTTGAACAAGTAGTCTCTCACGTCCAATGTCCGTCACATTAAACAAGAAGTTTCAGAACACTACCATTAAACAAGTAGAGTCCTAAAATCCATATCGTCAAACGAGCAGTCCCAGATGCCTAATTTAATTAACAATAAATGAGTAATCCCAGAGCTCTACCATTGAATGAGTAATCCCAGAGCCCTACAATTAAACAAACAACCCCAGAGTGCTCATGGAAGTACCATTAAAGGAGTAGTCCGAGAGCCCTACAATTAAATGATCAACTCACAGAACCCTACCGTTAAATGAACAGTCCAAAAGTCCTAATGACAGAACCGTTTAACAAGTAGTCCCAGAGCTCTACTGTCAGTATTCCCAGTGTCCTAATGTCAGTACCGTTAAAACAGTAATCCCAGAGTCCTATGATTAAATGATAAACTCACAGACCCCAACCATTAAACGAGTAATCCCAGAGCCCTACCACTAAACAAATACTCCCAGAGTCCTAAAGTCAGTACCGTTAAATGAGTAAACCCAGAGTCCGAACATTAAGTGTAAAGTGTCAATTCTGCCATAACACAGTGTGATTAAATGAGTAATCCCAAAGCCCTATCATTAAACAAAATTCCAAGAGTCCGAATGACAGAATCGTTAAACAAATAGTCCCAGAGCTCTAGAGTCAGATCATTTTTCCCAAAAAGTCAACTAGACAGCTCCAGCTCATTCAAAATGCTACTGCTAGAATTCTAACCAAAACCAAGAGAAAAGAACACATTACTTCAATTCTTTGTCTCCCAATTCAGGACAGAATTTATTTCAAAGCATTACTCATTGTGTACAAGTCACTCAAAAGTTTAGGCCTTAAATACATCTCTGATAAGTTTGAAGTATATAGTCCTGGTAGGTCTCTTAGATCTGCAGGAACTGGTCAGCTAGTGGTGAAAAGAGCTGAAACCAAACATGGTAAAATGGTGTTTAGTCACTATGCAGGTCTCGCTGCTGGAACAAACTAAAAAGCTGCTATAAACTATTCACTATTCTTCTCCGCCTTCTTTTAAACATTTGCACGTCTATTACACTTTCAATTTTTCTTCTACCGATTTTTTCTATGTATTTTTATTTCTTCCATTATTTATTTTGTTTTATTTAATTTTTTATTTCTGTAAAGTCCAGTGACTGAGGAGGTGCACCAACAGAAAAACCAAAACACCCCAAGGACCCAAGGACGGAGGAGGGGAAGCGTCCCATGAGCCCCACCCAGCCGCATCTCGCTGAACGACATCTTGGCCGGCGCTCCGTACGGCCAGGGCAGCCTGGGTGGGTCCTAGTCCTTGCCTGTGGAGCCCCCTACTGGGAGCCCCTCAATGTCCTCAGGGGCGGAGCCTCCTACCGGTAGCCCCTCAGCTGGGAGCCCATAACAGTCCTTACGGGCAGAGGCCCCTATGAGGAGCCTCTCCCTGATCCCTTGCTGTCCTCCAGGGTGGGGCTCCCTACCAGGAGCCCCTCTTTGTCCTCGGGGGTGGAGCCCCCTACCGGGAGCCCCTCACTGTCCTGGTGGGCAAGGCCCCCTCCGGGAAGCCCCTCCACCGGGAGCCCATCACTGTCCTTATAGATGGAGCCCCCTACTTGGAGCTCCTCACTGTCCTGGTGGACAAGCCCCCCTCTGGGAAGCCCTTCAACCTGGAGCCCCTTGCTATCCTCAATGGCCTAGCATTCTCCATGGAGCTCCTTACTGTCTTTAGGGCACAAGCTCCCCCCGTATAGTCCCCTCCTGGAAGCTATTCCTAGGCCCTCCGGTCCACGGCCCTGCTGTGGAGCTCCACCAGAGCTTGGCATGACCCAGTACCCCTCCCCCCCAAAAATTCAGGCTAAGACCCCCCAGTCACTGGTGGGGTTGCTGGCCCCTTTGTGGCCGCTAAAGACCCCTCTTTGCCCGCTAAAGGCCCCTCTCGGCCCTCTAAAGCCCCCTTAAGCCCGCCCTGGGCCTCTGAGCCACTGTTAAGCCCTCCCTGGGCCTCTGAACCACTGTTAAGCCCCTCTAGGGCCTCAGAGCTACTGCTAACCCCTCCCTGGCCCTATGGGCCACTGCTAAGCCCTGAGCCATAGCATAGCTAAGAACCAGAGGAGAAGTGATGAAGGGCTTGAACTGTGACACATAAAACACAGAGTGAATCCATAAGGAAGCAGGCAGCTGGAGCCGAAAGGTGACCCCTGTGAGTGATCCGGTATGGTCCAATGAACCAGGGTGACAACTTCTTGGATTCTGTATGCAGATGAAGGTTCTGTTTGGAGAGCCAAACCCTGTGACTAACGTGGAACAATCATCCCGGAGGGTGCCGGCAGTGGTGTTGGTGAGTATAGTGTGTGTTGGCCTATCGGATGGCATCATGGGCTTGGCGCCAGATCCAATGGGACATCAACCTCCGGTTCTTGGTGGGTAAACATCGGTGGCTGAAACCCATGACATACCTCAAAAGGGCTGAGTCCAGTGACTGAGGAGGTGAACAGATTGTGGGAGAGCTCAGCCCAGATGAGATAACGGGCCCAGGAGCACTGACGATCTGCGACAAAACATTGTAGGAAGTGCTCCAGTTGTTGGTTGGTCCACTCCGTATGACCGTTAGTCTAAGGGGGGATTTCCAGACGAGAGGCTGCACGTAGACTTGATCAGATGGCAGAAGGTTTTCCAGAACTTGGCTGTGAACTGGGGCCCTCAGAGATGATGTCCTTGGGGAACCCATGCAAATGGACTACGTGCTGTAACAAGATCTCCGCAGTTGCCTTGGCAGTAGGGAATCCACTAAGCGCCACCAGGTGCATGGCCTTGGAGAATTGTCCACGATGGTCAGGATGGTGTCATCTTGGGCCACCAGAAGGCACGTTGGAGGAGAGAGAGGAACCCAGGATGACCAGCAAGGGCCGATGAACGAGCCCACTGAAGGGTGTCAGTTCGAAGTCCAGTGGGCACAAAGAGTCATCCAGGAGGAGTTTCAGATGGAGGGGGCTACAAGGTCTGCCCCTGGCTGACTCGATCTTCTCCCACCAGAGAGGTGGAACAACGATCTGGGGTGGCAGAACAGGTGTGGGATCTGCCTGGGGGGTCTCACCCTGGTGTTGACAGGCATCTGCCTTGATGTTCTTCGACCCTAGGCGGTAGGAGTTGGTGAATCGAAACTGTTCGAAGAACAGGGCGCACCGTGCCTGCCGAGGGTTCAGTTGTTTCGCCTGTTGGATGTTTGACGTTTTGGTGGTCTGTCCAGACAATGAACGAGTCACTGCCACCCTGAAGCCAGTGACGCGATTTCTCCAGAGCCCACTTGATGGCCAACAGCTTGTGGACTCCTACCTCGTACCGCTGTTGAGTGGGGTTAAATTTTCTGTAAAAAAAATTGGATGGCTCCTACGCCCACATCAGAGGCATCCACCTCCACAACGAATGGCTCGGCAGAGTACGGGTGAAGAAGAATGGGTGCAGAGGTGAACATGGTGCAGAGACAGTCAAAGTCTTCCAAAGCTTTGGGGTTGAGGGTGAAAGGTGACTTGGTGGGCTTGGTGAGGGCAGTAAGAGGAGCTGCGACCGAACTGAAACCCCGGATAAAGCGACGGTAGAAGTTAGCAAACCCCAGAAAACGCTAAAGCTGTTTAAGTGAAGTGGGTAGAGGCCAGTTACGCACAGCATCCAGCTTCTGGGGCTCCATAGCCACACCCTGAGGGGATATCACAAACCCAAGGAATGTGGCGGAACACTGGTGGAAAGCACATTTTTCCAATTTACAGAACAGTCAATGGGCCAGCAACCTCTTTAACACTGCATGGACATGCTGGTTATATCTTTCCAGGGTCCTCGAATAGATAAAGATGTCATCCAGACAGGCGAAGACTCAGCACCCCAGCATGTCCCTCAAGACGTCATTGATGATCTGTTGAAATGCTGCTGGACTGTTGTACAAGCCAAAAGGCATAACCAATGTTTCATAGTGGCCAGTGTGAGTTATAAAGGCCGTCTTCCACTCGTCGCCCTCCCTGATGCGGACGAGGTTATAGGCACTCCTTAAGTCCAGCTTAGTGAAGAATGATACACCCAAGAGAGCGTCCAGGGTGGTGTTGGGGAGTGGACTCCCCAGAGCACGTCCCAGCCGATGCCGGAAGACAAAGCTCCTGACAGGTCGAACCCCACTGGATGATTTTTTGTTGTGTCCAGGAAATGATGAGGTCATGTGTCAGCAGCAAGGGGTGACCCAAGATGATGGGAGGTACTGTAAGGTGGGTGACGAGGACGGGAAGGTGCTTCTGGTGCTGGTCCACAGTGAAGAGAAGAGGAAGTGTTTGGTGAGTGATTTAACTATGTTTGAGGGGTTGACCATCAACGGCTGTGATGGACAGCTAAAGAATGGTCGATAAAATTGCCAGCTGCCCCTGAATCAACCTAGGTGGTGACAACAACCCGTTTGTGGATGAGATGAATGTGGGCCTGGATGGTGAAGCGGGAAACGGTCGGAATCACAGAGGTGGCAAGGACTGGTCTGACCGATTCCCGGACATATCGGGCAGACAGTGTGGTGATGGTCGGGGGAGACGCAATAGGCGCATAGGCCATTGCGATAACGCCTAGCCCACTCCATCGAATCCAGGGAGGTGCGCCCTACCTGCATGGGTTCCCCGGCTCCAGAGTCAGCCTCTGACGGAGGTGGAGTGCAGACAGACACGAAAAGGCTGGTAGAATCACGCACGTTATTCTATGAATGCTCAACACAAGAGTTAAGATTCCCATCGGAATCAGCATTCACACAAACACACACACACAGTGGTATTAAACAGAGGTGTGTACTCACGAAACCAGAGTTGAAGACTGGGGGGCAAGTAGACGACTCAATGACTGAGCGACGAGGATCTACCTACTTCCTGTTTATATACCCTGTGATACGCGCCATCTTCGTCGACCCGTGTGCATCACGTGACATGTAGTCCCAGTGTTAAATGAGTTGTCCCATAGTTCATTAAACAAGCAGTCCTAGGGCCTCAATGTAAATGCTGTTAAATGAGTAATTCCAGAGTCCCGACGCCAATTCATTCCAAATTTTGGTAGTTTGAGTTCACTAAATCCAAACAACCCAAGCTTATCAGGTTTATTAAGGTGTGTGGGCAGTCAAAAGCTATGCATTTTTCTTTTAATTTTTACAGTTTCCTTCCCAGGTAGGCAGGAGGTTCACAACTTTGTCACCTTTTCATGCCTGATGAGTTTGAATGCCTGAAAACGTAACAGACTAAACACTTGACAAACTTCTCTCCGTACCTGTGCCACTTCCCCTCAGCTTGATCACAAAGCGATTGGCCAGATTAGCTTCTGTGTACGATGTCACAAATGGGTAGCCATTCTGACTAGCCCAGGAAAGCAGGTCTGGGCAGGTGAGGAGGTCAGGGACGATGCTGCTGGTCATGGTGAGGTCAGGCTTGGGAGGATACAGAGGGGTCACACTGTGGGAAGACTGAAAAAGGACAATATGGGGAATGTACACAAACAATTATTATCATAAAATTGAGACCTATTATTCAGTTAATTATTCAAATAATCGTACGTCTTTTTTTCTCTGTAACTAATTCATTAACTGCCACACATTAGTAATTAATTGAAACACAGTAAATAATCGAAACACACAGTGACTTACATACGAATCATTCAAGCATAACAAAGAACATCTAAATTAAGTGAAGAAATAGCTGCAGATGATTCCAGATGATCAGGTTGGTGATCAGTATACTGGTAGTACTGAATGCTGAGAGGTTGGAACACGTTTATCTAAACGCCTTGTATAATTAAGCACTTTGCAGTCTGTCACAGTAAAACATTTATTCCCAGTTCTTTCATTTAATCTACTCAATATGCATAAAATAAGACAATTTGACTGGAATAAAATGCTATTTTGCACCAACAAGGTGATTTAAAGCAAAATATAAAGAAATGAAGAGTAGATAAAAAATTCTGCTCAGTACTGGTATTTTTGGAAAAATCCAAAAATGCCAGGTAGTTATGAGAGAGTAAGAATAAAGTGGCCCCTTATAGTCACGCATGAACACACCACAGCACACAGTGTGAACAATGCGAAATTATTTCTCTGCATTCAACCCATTTATTAAGTGAAGCAGGGAGCTGCCACCAATGAGGAGCGCCCGGGGAGAAGTGTGTGGAGATGGTACCTTGCTCAAGAATACCTTAGTGATGACACTAGCGGTCCTAGGATTCGAACCCACAAACTTTTGATCGCAGGGCCAACTCCCTAACCACTAGGCCACCAGCTGCCCCACATTTGGTATTTTGGAGAAAGGGAGAAGGAGAGACTGTATGTGGCACACACTCGGCATGCTGGGATCTGATGTCCAGGAGAAGAGAAACTTAAAACAATCAAAACTGCAAATATGTGCAACCTCTAGAGCCTGTTCGCTTTCGCCACCCTCCAACCACCAGCAGAACGGAAATAATAAATCATTTATTTTGGTATGATTGGTTTATTAAAATGAAGATTACTTTGCAGAAACAAATAGCGGAGGTTGTTAGGATTCAAACGAGCCCGCCCGCGAGTCTCTTCGACCCTCCTACGGGAAGTTACAGCCCAAAATCTCCGGTGACCCAATGAGGCGCTCCGCGTTTGACGGACAATCGCTCTGTCCACTTATCCTCTAGCTGAAATTTCCATGTACAGCCGTGTAGCAAATCAAAAGAGGATTCTAACGATGTGTCAATTGTGGGTATGGCTTCTCCCTTGGCTATATAAATACGGCAAAAGCTGGTCTGAGATCAGAAGCGCCTCTGAATGTGGGCCGAGCGTTTTATAAGTCGATTTTTTCGGCCCAAACCTTGGAAAAAAAACCCTGAAGACCACATTCAGGATATATCAGAATATTTCGAGGACATTTGATGGGGATAAATGTCCAGCAAATAAGAATTTCCATGGGAAATAGAAACGACGGTCCGAAGAGACGCACTGGGAAACGCACGAGTCCGAGCTGAATTTCTTCAAACGTAAGCGATTGGAAATTATGACACTTTGCTTTATAAGTCTCTATAAGCTGGCTGGCTGTGATAAAAAGTGCTTTGGAGTTGTTTTGGAATTGTTTTATTGTGTTTTGAGCGAGATTTGTCGAGTTTTCCTGGCTGTATTTAGTTCTGTTTAGCTCGGACTGGTCATACTCGAATTACAGGTGGCTCTGCCCGTAAGTTCACAAGACCTGTGACTATTGATTTCCATTGTTTTCAAAAATATTTCTTGGAGCTGGACAATAAGATTGCTGATTTCTAAGAGTGCTCACACACGCATTACGTACTTCTGGATTTTGTCCTGTTTTGCTCTTTTTCAAATAAGTTGGCATATTTTCATTTTCTGGCACATGAAATCTCATTTTCTGGCACATGAAATCTCATTTTCTGGCACATGAAATGAGTCCAACCGCAAACAATAATAACTTTGTATGAATGAATGGTGATGTTTTAAATTTGGTCATGAGATTTAAAGATGGCTGCCAAAACACAAATACAGAACAGTAAAATGTGGCATTGAAGCTTGAATCGCTCTGCTCATATACTGATTCCAGAACAAACCACCCGACCAATGCAGCACCAATGCTTCAGTCGTGAAGCACTAAAACCCACTCAGTCACTCAGTGGTGCTTGCCCGTATGTCTGTGTGCATATGAGCTTCATGAATGTGTGTTTGTGAGACTTTTGATATGACTATGTATGTATAATTGTGTCCTTTACATGTCTTGAATTTTTATGTAGTTCCCAAATCCTGCCATAGTTATTATTTACTACACAACAGGGTCTGTTTATATGAATAACTGCAGGACTGAATAAGATCAGTGCTTCTACAGCTGTCTGTAGTGGTGGTGTTTTGTTAATTTTTTCAGCTTTATCAACTTGACTGCGAACTGAATGTGAATTGAATGAGACGCTCATGATACACAGTGGTTTGTTTCCCATGAGACTCGTTTTACTGTTGCGTGTGTGACTGGAATGTGTTCTAGCCGATCTGTCTTTGCGGTGCAGAATGAAGACGGCTCTCACATAGACAGTGATGTGGCCACGGAGGCTGGGGGTCACCAGTGCAAAGTTTACTGGAGCAGCACTGCTTAACACCAGCACGATATTATACCACCCTGCATCCGCCACCAAGGGCAGCAGAGAGATAGACACCTCCACCTGCAGCGATCTGAGAGGAAGATAGAGAGGAGAAAGAGGGAAAGAGAGAAAGAGAGAGAGATAGTTGAACAGAGAGACAGACAGGAAAAAGATGGACAGTAAAAGAGATAGACAAAGAAAGGGAAAAGGAGACAGAGAGAGGGAGACAAAGAAATTAACAGCAAGAAAAACAAAAGAGAGAGGAAAGAAAGAGAAGGAGAGAGCAGACAGACAGACGAAGAGATGAACAGAACAAGAGAGAACAACAGAAAGAGAGAGAGGGAGATAAAGACAGAAAAATACAAAAGATACGAAGAGAGAGGCAGAGACAGAAACAGAGAGAGAGGGAGATAGAGAAAGTCATAGAGAAAGAGGGTGAGCAAAAGAGAGGGAGACATGGGAGGAACTCATTTTTCTCCTGATTGAAGCTTCAGTAATCTTCCCAAGTTTGTCCAAACTGAACTTTTATTGGTCATTTCCTACCAAAAATCAACATTTAAATTTCTGCCTTGAGAATTTTGTGCATGTTTTACTCCACCATGTGATTTTGTTTATGTTGAAACTCAGACTGTGAAAAAGCCCCTCTGTTATGGGGGGTGTAAAGTCACTACTTTCATCCCTTTTTTTTAACTGGTTTTAAGTTAATTATATATTATATATATACAAACTGGGAAGAATAACTGTGTTCATGTTTGTCCAGTTTATGTGATATTTATAGGGTCCTGCTTAGACTGAGAGAAAGGCTTGGGATGATCGATTATTATTATTATTATTATTATTATTATTATTATTATCATTATTGTTGTTGTAGTATTTGTATTTGTTCTCGTTGTTGTGTTGTTCTTGCTCTTGTTTTTGTTGTTGCAGCTGTTATCATTGCTGCTGTTATTATTATTAGTATAATTATTAGTATTATTATTACTATTAACGAAAACAATGATGAAGATATGTATTGTTATTTTTGTATTACTATTATTATAAGTATTATTCATCTTGTTCTTTTGCTTCTTGTTATTATTATTATTATTATTATTATTATTGGTATTTTATTGGTATTATTACTGTTGTTCTTCTGCTTTGTCTTTTTCTTCGTCTTCATCTTTCATTATTATTTTTATTGCCATTATTATTAAAAACAGTGATCATTATACACTATTATTATTAGTACTAATACTATATCATTATTATTATTATTGTTATTGTTGTTGCAGTTGTTAATGACAATGACAGTGATGATGATGATAAAAATAATATAATCATCACCATTATTATTAAAAGTAACAGTAATAGTAATAATAATTCCTCATTGAAGTGAACACTCATCAGACTGACCCACACAGTCCGGATCCTGCTGACCACACTTTGATGACGTGAACCTCCAGGTGTGAGCTGGTCTCTGAGGGGGTGCAGCCATTCGCCTCCTGCTGCAGCAGCTCAGATGCCAAGTAGTTATGAGAGAGGAAGAGAGACTGCATGCGGCACACACTCGGCATGCTGGGATCTGCAGTCCAGGAGAAGAGAAACTTCAAACAATCAAAACTGCAAATATGTGCAACCTTTAAACAAATACAGAACTGTAAAATGTGGCATTGGAGCTCAAATCACTATGTTCATATACTGATTCCAGAAGAAACCACCAAACCAATGCAACACCAATGCTTCAGTCGTTAAGCACTAAAAACCCACTCAAAGTCACTGAAAAAACAAACAGCACTCTGTGATGCTTGTGTATTTGCCCGTATATGTATATGAATATGTATTTGTGAGTGTATGACAGTGTTTGTGTGTGTGAGCCTTTTGATATGACTATGTATGTATACTTGTGTCATTCACATGTTTTGACTTTTTATGTAGTTCCCAAATCCTGCCATAGTTATTATTTACTACACAACAGACTGAATAAGATCAGTCCTTCTTAAGCCGTGGTGTCATCTAAAACAGCTGTCTGTAGTGGTGTGTCACAAATCCCCTATTCTCCCCAATAAGGGCAGGCACAAAAGCAGACTTACATGTTCAAATCTTTATTTTATAAACCAAAACAAACACAGGCACACGGGCCAGAAACAAAACTCAAACACTAATGAAAAGGAGACATGATGTCCAGCAAGATGCGGCCAGGTGGGGCTCATGGTGGGCACTCTGACGGTAGACTGACAACTCAGGTCCACCACAAATGAACTTAAATACCCAACACAAATCCCTCCTGAGCACACTGGCAGCTGAAACAAATAATTACTTAACAAAACCCCGGTATGCTCAGGAAACTAACACAAACCATTCCGTCACTGTCCCCAGGCCTGACAATACCCCCGCCAGAGTGCCCCACCAGGGCGCCAACAGACCCCCATAACACCCCGAGGGCAGAGGAGGGGCAGGCGGTGGCAAAGGGCAGCGTCCCGTGAGCCCCACCTGGCCGCATCTTGCTGGACAACATCCTGGCCGGCGCTCCGCACGGCCAGGGTGGCCCAGGTGGGTCCCATGGTACGCTCCCCTTTGAGAGTCCCAGTCCTTATTTGCGGAGCCCCCTCCGGGGAGCCCCTCGCTGTGCTCGTGGGCGGAGCCCCCTCCGGGGAGGCCCTCGCTGTGCTCGTGGGCGGAGCCCCCTTTGGGGAGCCCCTTGCTGTGTTTATCGGCGGAGCCCAATACTGGGAGCCCCATGCTGTGCTTGGGGCTGCAGCTTCTGCGCTATACACTGGTACTAGGGCTGCAGTTTCTGCGTTACACACTAGCACTGGGGCTGCAGCTTCTGCACTACATACTAAAACCGGGGCTGCAGCTTATGCGCTTCACACTGATACTGGGGCTTCAGCTTTTGCGCTACACACTGGCACTGGGGCTGCAGCTTCTGCGCTACATACTGGCACTGGGGCTGCAGCTTCTGCGTTCGAGTGTGTAGCTTCCCAGAGCCGTCTTGGCGCTGGGACTGGCAGCATGAGCCATCTTGGCTGCTCGGCTAATGGGCTTAGCTGCTCGGCTAACGGGCTTAGCTGCTCGGCTAATGGGTTTAGCTGCTCAGCTAACGGGCTTAGCTGCTCGACTAATGGGCTTAACTGCTCGACTAATGGGCTTAACTGCTCGACTAATGGGCTTAGTGTCCCCACATCACTAAGTGGGGCTGTAACTGTACAAAATGAATCTACAACTAGAACGTCTGGTACTGGGACTGCAGCTACACGAAACGAAACCAGGGCTACCACTTCTGGAATCGGGGCTGCAGTTTCTGGAGCTTGTGCTGCAGTGGCTCGAGCACTCACAGGATCTGGGGCTGCAGCAACACGAAGTCTCTCTGAAGCCGGAGCTGCACGCACCCCTTCTGAAGCTGGAGCTTGCGTCCGAAGCCGTGGGAGCAGGTGTGGGAGGCTGAAACCTTGGTGCTGGAACTGGACGTGTGAGCCCCCTGGGAGCTGCATCGGGTGCGTCGCTTCATGGCTTTCTCACTCGTTGGCTGGGCTCTCTCGCTTGTCAGCTAGGCTTTCTCACTCGACTACTTGGCTCTCTCGCTCGGTGACTTGGCTCTCTCGCTCTGCGACTTGACTCTCAGCCGTGGCTGTTTTGTGGCTCCAGACTGCAGCTGCGAGGAGCGGTGAGACAGGCTGTGTGGCCTCGAGGAGCTGTGAGACTGGCTGCGTGGCCTTGCGGAGCTGCTGTTGTCCGTTGGCTGTGACCAGAGTCATGACCAGCCCTGCGAGCTTGTCCAACTGGCTCTGCTGCTCCTCCACCTCCTGCTCCAGGGTCCTGGCAGGATGCCAACGGAGGGACCGGAAGAGCACTTGTGGCCGGTGCCTTCGCCGGGGTGCTTAATGCAGGCTTCCTTGTCTACCTTGCCCCTCGCTGGCTGAGGGGCTAGCCAGTTTGCCTTGCCATAGGTAGCCATGTCCCACGCTATCAGCTCCTGGGAGAGCACGGATAGCTGTGCCAGGAGCCACACCTCCTCCTCGGGCATGCACACCTCTTCCTCTGTGCCTGCAGTTGGTTGGTCCGGCTGCGTCGGAGGCAGGGACAATGCCTCAAGGGCCAGCGCGTCGTGGACCGGTCTCCGATCTGCGGATCTCCCGTGTTGCCATTCAGCGAGCCACAGTGGGAGCTCCTCCGCGGTCGGATCGAAGACAAGGGGGTCCACGATATGCTCCGGAGCCACAATCGGAGATCCATCGATCCACCCGCTCCTCCAGAAGTCCAGGTCCACTTCCTCGTCCTCCAACTCTCCCCCACACAGCAACTCGGCAGTGGAAAACGGACTCATCCTCGTTGGTCCACCCCCGGACTGGTTCCAGCCAGCCTCACTCTTGGCCACTCCCCATTTCTCCAAAAGCTCGTCGCCCAGTCTGCTGCACCAGTTTGTTAGGTTGGTCCATCTGTCACGAATCCCCTCTTCTCCCCAATGAGGGCAGGCGCAAAAGCAGACTTACATGTTCAAATCTACATTTCATAAACCAAAACACAGGTATGTGGGCCAAAAACAAAACTCAAACACCAATCAAAAGGAGACAGAGGAACATACAAACACCTCCACTCTGTATGACGGTGGACCAACAACTCACCAATGAACTTAAATACCCAACACAAATCCCTCCTGAGCACACCGGCATCTGAAACAAATAATAACTTAACAAAACCCCGGCGTGCTCAGGAATCAAACACAAACTCTTGGCAGCCTCTAGCGGCCGTCCACCGTCACTGTCCGCAGGCCTGACATTGTGGGGTTTTGTTCATTTTTTCAGCTTACAGTAAGTCATGTGTCCTAAACCACATCCAAAATTAAGTGCCACCTTAATGAGTGATGAAAATAGAAAAAAAAAATTTAATATTAAATAGAGAAATGCACAAAATCAACTAAGAATCAACTAATCTGGTAAACAGGTGAACAAGTTGAGGTGAATAGCATTTGCAAATAATTACTTATAAATTCTTATACGTATTTTTACCCATTTTTCTCCCAGTTATAATAACCATAAAATTGGTCCGATCCACTGTATATCAGAACGTCATTAGTTGATTTGATTGATAATCTGACACATTAAGACTCCACTTCTACTCCTGACCAAGGCCTAGACTACCACAGAATCCTGTTTGGATTATTTTCTGTTGGGCTATATAAGAGTTCAAGCCTATTGTTTCCAACCAAGTGTTCCCCTCTGGTTCTCACTGCACATTATTGTTTTTCTTCTTGTTCTTGGTATTGTTATTATTAACAACAACAACACTGATGATGATTTTTATTATTAGTATTGGTATTATTATTATTACTCTTATTATAGTTTTCATTCTTCTTGTTGTTTTTCTTGTTCTTCTCCTTATTATTATTATATTAGTAAAAACAACAATGGTGACGATAATGATGATGATGATGGTGATATGTATTATTATTATTGGTACTATTATTATTATTATTACAGCTGTCCTTATTGATGTTGTTGTTGTTGTTCTTCTTCTTCTTCGCATAATTATTATTATTATTATTATGAGGTGCTCAGGTGCTTAATTACATTGACCAAGCCATTAGTCCATGTTTTCAATTCTAAATTTATATGAGCAAACCAGCAAACATTCTGCACAACAAAAAACACTTTATCATTGCTTGCACATCACTTTTCATTGCTAAAGGACTTTCAGCAAAACACTAGTCACAGTGATCATGTGGTAACACCAAAATCACATGGGAGTGTCTCATCGAGCAATTCACTATAACATGGCTGCAGCTGCTAAATCCCAAAACACTAAGTGAAATTGGGCCAAACTTTGAATTGGTTAACTACATTCTGTAAATCTAACTCTAAAACACTCAAAGGATGCTAACAGTAAAAGGTTGTGGTGGTTATATGGGTTCCATAAAATGGAAGACGACAGACAGAAACAAGGCCAAAGAGGACATGCCAGATGAAAAAAAAGAGGTGCATGAGGACAAAAAAAGGTCAGCTATGAAATTAGAGCCACTATTCTAGACCATGTCATTAATCATGTATTCTGTATGGGTAAGGCTTGTCCAAGGGTGCAGTCAAATGTTCCATGGACATGTGTGGCATCAATTATTCAAACATCAGTAAGTGCAAAAACATCCACTTGCTATATTTGCATATATAGGCTACAGTACATAATAATAATCAGGTTTATAGTTACTGCTGTAAAAATACATGTTGTCTTTTGTGTACTGTCTTACATATTTGCCTTCATAGAACTGAAGGAACACCTGCAGCTGGGCGAGGTGAGATGTTCACTGCAGTGCAAGAAACCGTGATTTCATTTATGAGACATACAGCAGAGTTCATTTATGAGACATACAGGATGATGTAATTGCAGATGATACAACATTCCGCAACTTTCATTCAGTTCAAATAATAACTACTGAATGGCTCTTGAAAAGTCACAACTCAAGTATGACTCAAATTAACAGAGTAGGGTAGAGGAGCTGAGATATCAGTATGTACAGGTAAAGAGCCACAGCTGTACATTCACTATACGTTTACTGTAGCTCTGTGCAGTACCTCTTTCATTTCATATGCTTGTTATATGTTCAGGAGGCATGGGAGAAATGTGCCACTGGGCACAAAGCTACAGTACAGATACCAGGATAGAAAGGTGCAATCATGCCTGCAAACATGTGTGCAGCTGTATCAAAAACTGGTCCTGCAGCACACATTGTTACAGCTGCACCAAAAAACTCTGCAAGAGCTTCACAGAGATTAAGTTGTCACACGTCAGGTGCAGATGTTTAAAGGGAGACAGAATGCGGAGGTCACTGCCCAATATTATGCAAACATTTGAGACAATTATCCATTACATCACAGCCACAGTGAGGGACTGGACTAGGGCTCATCCAATACCTCTGTATGAAATCCTGTTGAGGCAATTCTTTTGTGGCTGGAGATGGAAAGCGCATGATCACCATCCCTACGATCAAACGCACTTTCAGATGCCATGACAGAGGCATATAAGACAATCATGGCATCATATTGACAGGGCTGGATAAGACATGCACAGTTTTCCCACGTTGCATTATCAGGGAATGTAATTTTTGCAATGTTGATGAACACATGGGGCCCAATAGCAGAGAGCTGAGAGATCAGGCAGTGTAAAGCAAACGGCATACTTTACTTATATTTTACAGTAAGTCTGGTTTCTCACCATTTGGTTTGCATATTTCACTATACTGTAATACAGTAATACAGTTTTTAAACTATACTGTAATATTGTAATACAGTACTTAACTGTACTAGATAAAGCCCAATGAACTACTCTCCCTACAGTGAATACAGTGGTTACTGTTTTGACCAATGTAGTTAAGTGGCTGAGAAAAACTTATTATTACATATTGCTGTTATTATTATTGTTATTATTGTTATTACTATTATTATTATTATTATTAATATTACTATTATTATTTCAGAATCAATTAACAACAATGTTGATAATAATGATGATTGTTACTGGTACTGTTATTATGGGTAAATGGTTGGAAACGTAGCATCACCAAACTTCTTAACGAGCTTGGGGGTGAACACTAACTGCTAATTATGTTCTATCAGCTTTTGTTACATTAACTAACAAGCCTCTGATAGATCCCTGGTCACAGCTGGCAGAGACATCACTAAGATCATCTGTGTGTGTGTGTTTGTGTTTGTCTGTGTTTGTGTGTAAGGTATCACCCTCTCCGAGGCGAAGGTATATGCGGTTGGCACGTGTTGAGTGTGTGAGGGAGGTGATGGTGGCATGGCGCTGCAGTGTCCAGAGCAGCAGAGCTCGAGCCCGCCAGGGCAGTGTGGGAACAGAGTGGACACGTGCTGGAACACTGCCAAACTCCACCGAGGAATTAGCAGACACC
Organism: Bryconaethiops microstoma; assembly: GCA_037577275.1. NCBI lineage: Eukaryota > Metazoa > Chordata > Actinopteri > Characiformes > Alestidae > Bryconaethiops > Bryconaethiops microstoma. The sequence continues at coordinate 27,150 of JBBJLS010071725.1, forward strand.
TAGGGCGAAACACATACAACACACACACACACACACACACACACACTTCAGATACACAAAAAGCCAACAGCATACAAATCCTGCCAAATGTATCTAAATCAGAATCGGAAAACTTTGATGATCCTGAAGGAAATTGCCTATGTTAGGACTGTATAGAGACACAGAGACATAAAGACAAGAGCAATATAAAATATAAAGTCTAAATAAGAAAAAACTCTGCATATAAGACTCTATACAACATACACAAAATAGAGGGGTATAAATATTATAGATAAGTAATTTATTAGTAGCGCTGGAGCGCTGGATTTGAAAAAATTGTAGTAGTAAATTCAGATCAATTATATTCAATAAGGCATATGCTCACTATTAAATTCTCAGGTTATTTTCCAATATAAAAATCCAAGTCCAGGACATTGTCTCTATTTTCACTATAATCTGCCATTTCCTTTGGTTACATTTTGGATTCAGTGTGTTACAAATATCACTGAATCATATTAAAATCATCAAATAGTGCTGTGGTGGAATCAGAGGTTTCCCAAAGAACTGTCATTCAGATTTAGACGCCTAACGGGGTGGTTTGACAGGTGACTGAGTGGTCAGTCTGCTTAGTTCAAGGCCATTTCGCTAATTTTCTCAATAGGGTTTGTGGGTCTTATTAAGACTGAATGAGGTAATAAGCATAACAAACAGATCCGTTAATTGGTGTAACACACACACATCTGTACAGACTAACCTGAACCAGCACATGGAGTGTCTCTGGCAGCCCTTCATTTTCCAGGACCCAGCGCACTCGATGGTGGGAACTTAACACGAGGATCACTGGACGACTGACAGGATGAGAATAAGACAACGGTCTCAACACTACTGTTACCTACAGAGAGAGAGAGAGAGAGACATAGAGAGAGAGAGATAGACAGATAGAGAAAGAGAGCGAGAGAGATGGAGAAAGAAAAAGAGTGAGACAGAGAGACGGATAAAGAAAGAAAGAGAGAGACAGAGAGACGGATAAAGAAAGAAAGAGAGAGACAGAGAGAGAGAGCGAGGGAGTGGCAGAGTGAGAGGTGAGAGAGAGAGAGAGAGAAAGAGAAAAAGAGAGAGGAAGAGACAAAGACAGTGAGACAGAGAGAGAGACAGAAAGAGAGATGATATATGTACATATGTCTGTCTCTCTCTCTTTTTCTCTCTCTTTCTCTGTTTTATATATATATATACACATATATATATATATATATATATATATACACACACAAACACACTGAGATGTAGACCATTACACCCATTATAACCTTTTCCCTCCCGGATGTCAGCCAGGACGTAGAGCGCTGTGCTTATCGCAGGGGTTACATTCCAAGAGCACCCGCGTATAGTGAAAAACCACGATGTGATGTGGTAAAAAAAAAATGCCTAAAATGCCTATTTATATAGTATAAACCCTAAATATGCCAACAATGGGCAGCAGCTAATCAGCAGCAGGGAGAAATAAACAGCGTTCTCGGATTGGCTACTTTCAAACCTCCCACCTCAAAGCACAGCAGTATTTCACCATCCCAAGACGCACTTTCTTTGTGTTCTTTGGACAGGATAAAAAAAGTTTTATATGGAAATTTACGTTAATATTTATGTTACAAAATTAGTAAATTATACTTTTCTTAAAAATTTAGCACTCAAATGCTTGAAAATGTATATATTGGTACGAAAAAAGCTGTGACATTCGGGCCGCGTCTGCCATGCCCCCTCATCATCGTGCTAGGTTGTTTATGTTTGGGCACAGTGCTTAGCAACCCAGCACAAAGACGAGGAGGCATGATGGACAAGGCACGGACGTCACAAAAGCAAAAAAAATGCAGAGGATATCTGCAGTTTCTGTGTTAGTGCAGGAGTTTCTGCGAACAATTATTAGTTCGGTTCTCAAAAAAAAATCCACGATGGACTGAAACCACGACTGCCGATCCATGTTAAAGTAGGGGTTTACTGTATATACAGCCACGGAAAAAAAATAAGAGACTGCCTAATTTTTTTCTGGTTATTGCTTTTGCAATTTGTAGGAGGGTGTCTGTGTAAAATGTGCATGTCACTATTGTTTTATACGCTATTGACCACACTTGATTAAAAAAAAATTGAGAAATTTAAAATATAATACATGTGATTCATTTATTATACCTGGGAAGTGTTAAAGTAGACAATACTTTACATTATGTTACAATTGCAACAATTAAAACAGTAATGTTAAGTGCATAGTGTGTGCATGTGTGATCTCTGTTTCATCAGAGGTGTAAAGCTGCTGGAATACAGCATATAGAATAGCTGCTATACAACACTAATGCACTTACAACACATACGGAGGCATTCCTAATTTTTTACACAGCTCACACTGCAATAGTTCATAAATGAATTGCAACCTGTGCATTTTACACACAAACAAATTGTACAAACAGAAAAAAAGGGAAAAGCAGTCTCTATTTTTTTCCATGGCTGTAAATATACATAAATATATTTACACAATTAATTCACCAGAAAGATTTTTTTTTACCATGTTTTATTGAGCATGTTAATAATCAAAAAGTTGATTGTATATAATACCAGTTTATCTGGTCTGTGATTGGCTTTCCCTGTGGCGATCACATGAGTCTCTTTGGCCCCACTCTCTCTGGCGGCACAGCCTGGCCCCGCCTCAAAGCGTTCCAGCTGAGCCTGGACGGGGTGCAGCACATTCACAGGAGACACGGCACACTGCAGCTTCACCTCACCTGCTCTCACACACACACACACACACACGCACACACACAACCTTAACCCAAATATGGCAAATCAAGGCTCCAAACCGCACCAGCTCACACACCCAGCCGAAGTTTCAGGGCTAAACTAGGGAGCGTTTGTGGAGATTCAACCACCTGTAGCTTAACTAAACACCGCAGGGTGAAACATGTCCACAAGCAGAGCAGATTAGAGACAAATAACACGACTTTCTCAAACACCAAGTGTGAGCCAAAAGCCAAAAGGCCTCAGACAAAAGCATGACATTTGCTCAAACCAAGCAGGAATACACACATAGGTGTCTGTGGAACAACACAGCGAAACACTAAACCATTTATTTCTCTCTCTCTCTCTCATGCACACACACACACTTTGCTGCTGACTCACACTTTGACAGTTGGCAGGGTCTTCTGTTCCAGCCTGACCCCTCTGATATCTGGTTTAAATATCAGAGCGTCATGTGGGGTCATTCTGAGCTATGATGTAGATTGAAGAACAGTAAAAAAAAAATATATATATATATATATATCTATACACACACAAACACACACATACATATATA
>JBBJLS010071726.1:0-10887 GCA_037577275.1 Bryconaethiops microstoma
ATATAATATGTGTGTGTGTGTGTGTGTCTGTGTGTATGTATAAGAAGCAGTCGTAATACATTTTAATTCCATTAAATTGCATCGGCTTTTCAATTTCTGAATCACCCGGTTTTGAATCCAGTCGAGTCTAAAAAAAATTAGATTAGAGTTTAACAGAGTTTCATTGGTGTGTGGATGTGTGTCGCACGAATCAGTTAGGCCTTCTGATATTTTGTAAGTTCTTTGAGATGGACTAAATAAAAATTAAAACATATATAAACTATAAAATAATAAAAAAATATATAAACCAGTCGCGAGCTGGTTACTGTGGTGTTTAGTTATTGCTGTTGTTTCTCTGATTAACATAATAAGTAAAAATAATACAACATTATCTACATGACAAAATAACCACCTTTATAAACTCTCCGCGAGGCGCGTGGAGCTCCACGCACGTGGCATTAATTAAGGGCAATAAAAATTACTGTAACAATAGTTTGAATGGAGTAATAAGGCGTTTAACGCAGTAACCCTCCTCCTCGTTTACTCGCGCTGAGACTGACAGGCCCTGAAATAAGAACTGAAAGGCGTGCTGTGTGAAAGTCCTGTAGAAACAGGATCAGCCATGTTGATCAGTATCACCCATTGGTCAATATAACCTCCCCAAAGCAAACCGACCACTCACTCGAGAGGTAAACTTCAACAAGACTGGAACATTTATTTACCAAATAATATATTTGGAATCATTTCAAATGAAGAAAAAAATAAATCGCGGGTTTCCCCACACAGTCACGTTCCGCGTTGAATTATATAAATAATTTTTTTTCTCATTTGAAGAGAACCAGGCTGTGTGATGTGTATAAATTAATAGAAAACAGGAGGGGGTGTGGAGAGGAGTCCGAGATGTGAGAGTGGCCAAAGCTCCTGAGCCTCCTCTACTCACCGCGGGCACACAGCTGAGCCTCCAACTCCCCAAAAGGAAGAAAAAAATGCTGGCGCTGGTAAAGAGAAACGTCCCGTTTAGAGGGGCGTTTTTTGTGTATTGTTTTTATTGACTCAGAACTTGCTGCAGTCGTACACGAAGGCTCCGGCGCCCCGGTACAGCGGTGGCGGAGCCGCTGGAAACGCGCTCTGGCAACCGGGTACCGGCGAAGAGCCGTTTAGCGTCTGGAGAGTCTGGAAGCTTGGGAAGCCCCCTTGTTGGTGTTGTTGCTGCTGTTGCTGCTGCTGTTGCTGTTGTTGCTGTTGTCCTCCCATCATGCTCGCGCTCTGGCCCAGGCACCAGGGCGCGATCCGGTTCTGGCGCGTGTCGTGGCACGAGTAATCCGCGTCCTCTTGGACGCGTTCCACAGCGTACGCGTACGCCGCCGGCAGCCCCCCGCAGGGCGGGCTGTAGTGCGCAGGCAGCGAGGCCACGCCGTCCACCGTGCCGAAACGCACGCCACCACCGTCCGGGCTCTCGCTCTTGGTCACGCGCGCGAGCAGCGCGGTGGACGCGACGTGCGGAGCCTGGGGTGGCGTGCACGCACCGTTCTCGGTCTTCACGTCCGCAAGCTTCACCGCGGCTCTGCGGGCCTCCTCCGCGCGCTCCTTCTCCTCCTTCATCGCCGCCCCGTCCTTCGCGTCCTCTTCCTCACCGCCGGGCTCCTCGCGGTGCGGCGTGCGCTCCTCTTTCTCGCGCTGCGCGTCCTTCTTCTTGAAGCGCCGCCGGCGACGCAGGAAGCTGCCGTTCTCGAACATGTTGTAGGAGTCCGGGTCCAGCGTCCAGTAGCTGCCTTTGCCGGGCTTCTTGTCGTCGCGCGGCACCTTGACGAAGCACTCGTTGAGGCTCAGATTGTGGCGGATGCTGTTCTGCCAGCCTTGCTTGTTCTCGCGGTAGAACGGGAAGCGCTCCATGATGAACTGGTAGATGCCGTTGAGCGTCACGCGCTTCTCCGCCGAGCTCTGTATGGCCATGGTGATGAGCGCGATGTAGCTGTACGGCGGCTTCACCGCATCCTTGGGCTGCAGGGGTGAGGGCTGCTGGTGCTGCTGGTGGTGCGGCTGCTGGTGCATGTACGGCCCGTACGCGTACTGCTCGTGCGCCGTGTGCGTGTACACACTCATGGGCGACGGGATGCCCGTGTAGCTCGCGCCCCCGCCGCCCGCGGCCGCCCGGTAGTAGCCCTGCTCGCCAGTGATGTACGGCACGACGCCCAGGGAACCGGGGCTGGGCACCGGGTAGCGCGCCTGCATCGCGCTCTCCTTAAGCACAAACTCACACACACTCTCACTCACACTATCCACTCATATCATCCAAAAAGAGGGGAAAAGGAAAAAAAAACGCGCACGTGTATGTCGACTTTTGCAGACGAAGTGACCGATAATCCACTCGGTCGTGCGTTCAAGTGTAAGAATAAAAGTGAAATGTGGAGGTAAAAAAGTTATGAACTCCAAGCATTCGTCACTTAAAGCAAACTTTTTCTTTGGGAGGAAAAAAATTGTGCTGCCTTTTTGTGAGTGTGTGCGCACGCGTGCTCCTCCCCATCTCTGCACTCAACGGCCAATGAGTGCTCAGAACCTGTGTGGAAATAGATGCGTTTTATCTTCCCACCCGTTTTCCGGCAACACCCCGACGGATCCAAGTTACATCTTGTGCTGCCATTGGCTGGTGGGACCCTGCCTCCTCAGCATAGGATTGGCTACACTGCTTTGTTAGTATAAATTACTCCGTAGGAAAGAGGGTATTTGGTTGAAATACAGGTGGGAAAACAGAACTGGGTGCATGCAGATATAATACACACAAACGCTCACTCACGAGTTTTGGGTAGAGAAGAGGCTTTTAAAGAATAAAAAATTATATATATATTTTTTTAAAACTTGACTGTTTCACCTGGGATTACCTAAACTAGTGAGCCTATAATAAAGTCCCGGTTAAACTGATTAGAGACTCAAAACGCGTGTTTTAAAGCAGTGACAAAATTATTACATTAAAGCAAGGAAGTGTGTCTTAAATGGGGAAGCTCAAAGTGGATTTGAAACAGACTTGACTGACATTGATTTTGATGAAAGCACCAGAGATGGACCAGTAACATTTTATTTACCTGGGTCATTGTGTCTGAATGTCACTGTTATATGCTATGTTTAAAGAAATTAAAATAAAATAAATGCACAATATCGTCTAACCATAAATACAAAATTAAATGACAAAAATCCAAGCAAACCTGATTGATGTCCAGTGCTTCAGTCATGCACGCGTTTATTTAGATCATTTGTTGAAGGTTGTCTATTTGTTTGACTACGAAAGAGCACGCGAAAGTGTACTTATTATTATTATTATTTTTTTATTATTATTATTATTATTATTATTATTATTATTATTATTATTGTTATTGTTGTTGTTGTTGTGGTTGTTGTTGTTACTTTCATGTTCCTTTCATTTTCGTAAAAATGACAGTAATTAGAACTAATCAAGTGTCTGGAGGTGGCTATTCCACTCTGTTCTCAACGGTGTGTTTTATTACTTTTTTAAAAATTATTATTATTATTATTATTATTATTATTATTATTATTATTATTATTATTATTATTATTATTATGAGCAAAGAATATTAAACATCTGTGAATATTTCTTCAGTTTCTGGTACTCAGGTAATCAGAGCTGTCTGCTTACCTTCAGCCTCCACCTTCATTTAGCTCACGGTGCTTACACCTCTTTGTTGTTTTCTGTTTTTCCGATGAGTTTAGTTGTACTTCCTTTAGTTTTTCGTATGCTTTTCTAATGTACTAATGAACTGTTTTGGGGATTTACTCGCATCAATTTGACGAGAAATGGGTTAATTTGTTTAACTGGGCTACTGAAATGCAGAGTGTGACTAGTTTGACGTTGGATGTCAACTTCATTGTAAAAGCCTCTGTCATTGGTCGCCCTCTTGTGGCTTTTGCTTGAAAAGGCATCGATCCATAAAGAAAAAGAACGAGCAAGCAAGGCAGTCAATCCGCAATGAATGAATTCACTAGCGTGTGTCACAGTGTGCTCTTCAGGAATGAGGAAATTAAAAAACGGACAAAACCTTAACTGACCCAGAGATAAAGAGCTGAATATCTAAATACATTTGTGTCAGGAAGGAAGGAGAGGAAAACAATTATATTTACGACTGATGCCGATGATCAGAAAAGGCTACATATCCTTATGAAATAATTTAGTCTTAATATCACTTAATTTACCGCGTTATAACCATAATGTTCAGTTTTCATGACTTTCCTGCAGTAACAGTCTCCACTTGCTTGAGAAGGCTTTACACTAGATGTTTGAACATTGCTGTGTTTACACTAGATGCTGGAACATTGCTGTCTTATATCCATTTCTCTTACTAAACGAAACATTTTGTGTATATTGCATAGAGTATTTAGTACAAAGAATATTTTGGAGAGTTTTATTTTTACTTTATAATATATTTTATATTGTTCATGTATTTGTGTCTCTGCGTGTCTGTGCAGCCATAACATAAGAAGTTTCCTCCGAGATCAATTAATGATTCTTATTAATTCAGCACCAAGAGCATTAGCAAGGTACTGATGCTGGGTGATAAGCTCTGGATCACAGAACCCACTCCAACTCATCCCAAAAGTGCTAGATAGAGAACAAATACTTCACAGTCCAGTGCTAAGGTCTTTATATCCCTTTAGCTGACGCGTGACATGGGGCATGGTGACCTCAGGACCACGTGTTTTTCTGAGGCATCACTTTTTATGCAAATTATGCAAGATGTCCGCAGGCGGTCCCTGAAAACCTGTGTTTAAGTAGCAGAATTCAGTCGTTAGAAAGGCTGCGCGGATTCTGACGTATACATCAGTAATGATTGTTGTACTTTGGCTAACTAAATGTTTGTTTGTGGTGTTTATGTTTTTGCTTTCTGTCCAAAAGATGGCAGCGTAATAATGTCTGAATTCCAAATCTGCAGCCCTGTACTGTTCATTAACGGCCATTAGATTCTTTTGAGCTCCAGTTTTGTTTAATTATTGTTTCAGCTTATTATCCCACTTGCTATTACCATCTCGCAATATGATCCGCCATTTCAAACTGCTGCTGTGACGGAGGTACCTCTAGATGGCGTGCTTGCATTTAAAAAGTGTAAAATACTCCTTGTTGGAGGTGACCTGGCAGGATGTAACACGCGCAATAAGAGCTGTTCTCGCTAAATATTTAGACCAATTGACCATTTTGGACGTCATCTCTGATTAGGATATCCAACGACGCTGAATATGATTAGGATTAAGTGTCTCAGGTATGACTGTTCAGCTTGCTTTTTTTTTGTTTTACCTTTTTTTTTCAATTAAATTAATTTCCGCGGATGTTTTTAGAAAAAAAAAAACTTTTATTGTTTCATGCAAATAGGCATATGATCAAAAAAAGCCTTTGCAATGACACAGTGAATGGACTCGATTCAGATATTTTAATCATTTCTACACGATATATTAAATCAACATAGTATTGTCTTTTAGTTCACTTTCTTTCTTAAGTATTTGTGCTAATTTTTTGTAATTTTTTAAACATTTGGAATTTGTGCACATATTTCATAAATTATAAGTAAAATCACGGCATCACCCTTTTCAAAGTCTCAATGTTGCCTTTCATTGTAGACTTTCTTCAGGGCTAATTAAATGTGTTTGGTTTATTTGGAAATTAGGTTTTTCTATAAGAACTGTATTTAAACTTCTTTTCCACTGCATCCTATCTGATAATCCGGGGCAGCTTGATTAGCTTGATTTGGTTCGTTGTAAATGCTGTGTCAGAAAATAAACATACAACACTGCTGGCCCGCCCTCCACACACACCTGAACAACAACCAGCTACATATATTTAGAATTATTTCTGACTGTATATATATTTAGAATTATTTCTGATCATTTGCACATATAAAACACACATAATTACATTCCAGTATTCTGTTTGTTTTCCAATTGATTGCTGATATAACATTTGCATAATTTTTGCTTGTTAAAAACACTTTGTACTAAATTGCACATTTTGCTTCTCGTTTGGAGTCTATATTTATATTTTATTTATGTATGTATGTTCTTTGTGCCTTTATACTCTATGAAATTTCATCTCACTGTGTACATGTATATAGCTGAGATGACAATATAGTTTACATTGACTTTGAAAAAAGACTCTGTTGAGGTTTGTTGTTTCACTCTCACCAAAAGCTCTCCTCAGACTTAAATTCACAAAATCAGAAAATCACACTAAATCAGAACTGAAACTACTGACAGTGTAAACTGTTCATCTTTACATTTTTACGTCTGGATATTTATTTTAGGCCCACCATAAAAATTAATGTTTAATATGATAAAAAGAAGTTAAAGAGGCCTTTTTGTTCTGTAAATCGTAATAAAATCGTAAGAATATTTCCTAATAAACAGTTAATTTTTTGTCGCTTTGGTCTTCATGTTATATTTTAGAAACAATATCAACAATTTAAGCAAAATAAATGTTTTTAATGTTTTTATGTAAATATCAAAATAAATCTTTATTGGTATTGTTATGGTTATTGTTATTGTGCTCGTTAAACAGAAAGTCACTCGGTTAAAAACTTAGTGGTAGTGGGAGAAAAACACCGTATGTATCATGTCTCTATGTTTTATTATAGCATACATCAACAGTCAAACTGTAAATTGTCGTTTATATGAATGTCCTTTTTCTTCTTTTTGCGTGAATCATCACGGTCTCGCTCTGCAGGCCGAGTGAGATTCTCTTTCACACACATAGATATTCCCGTAGCTGCTAAGTTTTCTTCTGGGCGCGTGAGACCTCGCGAACCCTTTCACATCACACACGGTTTGACGTCCTGATGAGCGCTCTGATAGTGCTGTTGATGAAGATGATGGTGATGGTAATATCCACTCCCCGATGAAGGTAGCGAAGAGATTCCGTTGAAGTTGAGCACAAAGTCCTTACGCTCAGTTACAGGAGAGGAATGAGCCGGATAGCACGAGACACCCACTGCAAAAAATAAAAAGTTCTTATTTTGAGACCTGTTTGGTTTGTTTAGACAGATTTGCAGAGTAATAAAAATCCAGAGTCTCTAGTCATAATCTAGTACTCGAATGCTCAAAATGATTAAACAAATCAGTTTACTAAACTCAAGTAGGAATAGCTGCCAAAACAGTATCAGCACACCTCCACAAGTATCGGATTCCAACAATTAAATATTGTCATGGTTTTTTGTCATTTTTAGTCTAAAATATAACGATAAAGCTTGAACAACGAGTTAAAGCAGTTAGTTAAACAGTCCAGGTGTTGAACCAACAAAATAGACTGAACTAGCAAAAAAGCTAAATGTGAAAGAGTAAAATGGTCCTGATAACAGATATTGTGTTAATAAATATGCTAGATTAGAAATTAAAGTGTAGTCATGCAGAGACCCCCTTCTCCAAAAAATACAAATTTATCCAAATATTTAAAAGGAACTGAACACATTTAGAACCACGTTTGCAAAAACGTCTACACTGGCACCGTAGATAGAAAATATGTTATATCTACATGATACATGACAGTTTAAGAAAACTATGTCTAAAAAAACATGTTTTTTTTTCAGTGGAATTATCTTTTATACAGCCTATAATTGCAACAAAAGATGTTCAAAATGATGTGACTGTGTTTGACGACGATCATTACACCTGATATTGTTAGTATACTTCATAGTTGAATATATATAAAGTGATTGCACAAAAGGCCTGTATATTGTAAAAAAAAAAAAAGTCCAAAGAGGAGCTCTCTGGAGAGTTTTAGGAAAGGTTTCCAAAAAACATTTGTTGGTTTGTTCCTTGCATTCAAGTCATCATCTACAAACTCTTAAACCCTTTTTTAGCTCCGTATTTACCTGTCATGTCTGCAGTGTTTCTTGAGCTGGGCTGGAGGTAGGTCTGCTCCATAGAGTGATATGGTGAGATTCCGTGGTGTATAGCTGATGACCCCGGGCTGTCCGAGCTGAGAGCAGGCTGTTTAAGATAAGGGGAGCCGCTGGAGGAAGGCCAGTGTGGAGAGGCTCCGGAGTACTGAGGATGGGTCACCACAGAGGGAGAAGAAGGAGCTGGACTGTTCCCTCCATAGTCTCTGCTCATCGCCAGCGAGCAGCTAGCCATCGTGGAGCTCTGACTAGAGGACATGTGCTGTCCATAGTGGCCGATGCTCAGGTGTTCGTAGCTGTTCCCAGTCATCATGTCCAAGCTGTAGCCGTTAGTGTGACAGGCTGGAGCTTGGAAGTCGAAACTTTGGGGCAAAATGGCCGAGCTGAGACCGAGTCCGTTCATCATCCTGTACATCGGCTTTAAGACCTGGCATTTTCTGCGAAAGCCTCGCGGTCTGCGCCGGAAGGAGCCCTCCTCGAACATAAACTCACTGCCAGGATCTATGGTCCAGTAGTGGCCCTTCCCTGGGCGGCCCAGGCCTTTGGGGAGCTTAATGAAGCACTCGTTCAGGGACAAATTGTGCCGGACGGAGTTTTTCCAGCCCTGGTACGAGCCGCGGAAAAAAGGGAAGCGCGCCTGCAGGAACTGGTAGATCTCGCTGAGGGTAAGACGCTTGGATGGGGCGCTTTGGATGGCCATCACTATGAGCGCAATGTAGGAATAAGGGGGCTTCTCGGGGCGCCGCACACCAGAGTTGCTCTTCTTGCCTTTGGGAGGAGAGTCCTGACACCCCAAGCCAGTCTGACCGCTCCCCTGGCCAGGGTGCATTGTGGTGACTGGGTCAGTCCTGACTGGGTCCGTCATTGAGTCGACCAGTTGCTTTGACAGAAGAAGTTGAAACGAGTTCAGAATGTCCAGCAGCGACGACTTGGGCTAACGCATGTTATCCAAACCCCACTTCAGTCTCTAAATTAACTAAACGCGTCACTTATCCAATGACCTGCGTGTTGGTGGACTTATATAAAGTTTTGCAGCTCCATCGTCTAGTCTCGTCGTTATTTGAATGAATTTAGCTGGTCTGCGCTGGACCGGATGGGCATAATCCCCTTGTGAGAAAGAAACGGGGAGTCTTAAGCTCGAGAGGCCCCCTCAGCTAAACAGGAGGCGGCAGCCCATCACTCTGTAACTCTTGCTCTCTCTCCTCTCTCTCTCTCGGAATCCCTCCTTCTTCCTCCCAGTGTCCCATTCCCTCACGCGTTGTTTTCATTTTCCCACCCGTTTTCAGGCCAAAACCGCCTCCTGCACTAAGGACTAACTAGTAGTTCATACTCACAAGCCGAACTATGAGCTAGCCAGTCACAACAGAGGAGGGAATTTAGTGGGACAAATACAGGTGAGCAAAAATAACACATTCCTGACCATACCTTCACCCCCAAGTTCTCTCCCTCTCCCTCTCTCACTCGCTTCCCTCTCGCCTTCTCTCTCTGTCTCTCTCTCTCTCTCTCTCTCTCTCTGACTTACCCCTCATTCTTACTCCCCCTCTCTCTTTATCTTGCCTCTCTTTCTCTTCTCTCCTCTCTCCCCTTTATAATATCACCTTTACCTACGATGCAATGTTATACATCACAGTTTAAATTACTGTAATCATATCTCAGTCACTGACTTTATAAAAATGTTGTATTTAAACAAAATTTCATTTGTATTATTTGTTTTTGCTATTCCTTCTGCTAAATTTCTGCAAACATTTGCTTCTATTTTGCAACAAGCAGAGGAAGTATGACGAACTGTGTCTGTAGAAGCAACTAATTATGCAAATTAAACTGATGAATAAACACATAAATATCTTGAAGGAGAAAGCCTCATTTTGATGCAGCTGTTTCCAGAGCGCCTTCGCTGTTAATCATTTAAACCATTCAAAACTGCTCGTGCTATTGAGAGTAAAAGCAGGTATTCAGGTGACTTTTAAATAAGGCTTACTGTAATTGGCTGTTTCTTTCTAAAAAAGCACTGCAATAATTACTGAGTTTTTTCTTTCACTTTTCAGCTGATGGGCTACAGATGCCTGTTATGTTATAACTTAGAAGTAACATAGAAGTAAAGTAATGAGTAGCGAGATTATTTGGAGTAGAGTAGAGTAAACTGAGCAAAAACTAAAGCATCAGCACCTGTGTGTTTGTGTGTGTGAGAGAGAGAGAGAAAAGGAGAGACTGAGAGGAGAGAGGCTTTATTGTAAATTATTCTGACATGAGTAGAAACAGACTTTTTCCATGCGGCGCCACACACAGCGCGCCACCATCACTCCAGCACTCAGACTATTTATAACAGAAACAAAACCCCAGTTAGTCTCGCAACACAAAACAGTAATCATACTGGGCCCAATCATACTGGGCCCAATCAGTTCCTAGAGTTTGAGGAACTGAATTCGAGTAGCCAACTTTAAATCATAAATATAAATGAATCCATCTCTTAATGAATAAATCCTTTACAATACGTTTAATTTTAGTTATTTATGATGATGATGATGATGATGATGATGGTTATTATTATTATTATTAGTAGTAGTAGTAGTAGTCGTATTGTAATTACACACGTGATTTATAGTATGATGGTGCAATAAATAAAAAGAGTATTGTATTAATTATAAGTAGTTCTGACTAGTTTTGTTTTATTTGTGGCATCATGTTTGTTTTGATAATAAACATTTAGACAAAGATTTACTAATAATTATGGCTGAATGTGAAAACGTTTATGAATGTTTGACCTCTTAATGTCTGAATTATTTAAACAGTAAACCCAATTGTTGCACTGAATAAATGTAACTAATTCTACTTGAACCTGTCTGATTAAGCGGTTACAGAAAATGAATGAATGTGTACATCAACTAAAATGTATTATTTCAACACAGTTATTGTCAAAAAAATGGGTGAATTGAAAGACTCACTTCAATACACACACACACACACACACACACACACACACACACACACACACACACACACACACACACACACACACACA
>JBBJLS010071727.1:0-10886 GCA_037577275.1 Bryconaethiops microstoma
TGAAATCAGCATGAAAAACACTACAAAACCCACATAAAGTTATCTCTGATGATTTTGACCTGTTGACCTGTGTTATTTGCAGTGTGTGTGTGTGTGTGTGTGTGTGTGTGTGTGTGGATGTATACACTGTGGACCCCGATCTTCATCGTTTCGTCTCTCTGTATACTTGAGAGTAACAGTAAAGGTTGAGATTACAATAAAGTTCACTTTGACTTTTGTTACTGTGCATTTGAGGCTGATATATGTAAATGAAATTTGTGCTGATTGGATGCATAAATCAACATCACAAAAACACTGTCACAAAAAAATAGTTTCCATATACGGTCTATGCGGGCTGTAGAGTAAATGTTAAGTTTGACAGTGTTTTTGTACTACATTAAACTGTTTTATTTGAAAAAAAAACCCAAATGTTCCCTTTAAAAACTCCCATCATATGGGCCCTTTAAAATGCACAGAGATCATTTTAAGCTGAGAACAGAGAAGGAGATGAGTCAGAAGTGTGAGTTTAATTAGGAAATGCTGGTTTCTGCATCATCGACTTGACTTTGAAGTGAGCCCATAAAGAGGGATATTGTGGAAAGATAACTTTATGCTGTATAATAAAAAATACAGAGCACTAAACTTTTCATGTTTCAATTCGTCCAATAAAACATCTTTCAATACAGGTCAGCCACGCCTAAGTGTACGGTCACTGTGGCTTTCCTTTTGGTGAAAACAATCTCGATCAAGCACAAGATTCTGCATGAACTGGTTATTCAAGGCCTCCCTTACAGTCATTTCACTCATTTATCCAAATGCTTTATTAAATGCTTAACTGGCTTTGATCACAACACTCATTATCTGTTTGCTTTTTACTGCAAAAAATGTGATGTTGACAGGAGAAAACATCCTAAATGTAGTCAAACTATCTCAATCATTGCTTTATGAGACTATTGTAAGAATATTATGACACGATCATCTTCGTTCTAAAGATTTTTGTTTGTTTTTAGTAATTTTATCCAGATAAATGGTCTCATTATATTGGCAAAATGCTCAAAACCATGAAAGAATATGACCAGTTTAGTGGATAAAATGACTTAAATGAGTAAAAATGTCTAGAAGTAAGTTCCACTCCATGCATTATTCGAGCTTGTCCTAAACAGGGTCATGGTTGGGGCAATTCCAGCACTAACAGGGGGAAAAAATAAACACAAATTCACACCTGGGGCAATCTGGCATTTCCAACCTACCTGACCTACATGCAACAGGACTAAGGGAGGAAATCAGAGCTAATGTCGGAAATGGAGAGTTTCCACAGAAAAAGACCCAAGACTTTCTCGCTGGGGGGGTAACAGTGCAAACCACTGTCCCACTGAGACAGAAGTAACATCAATATGACAAATATATAACTTGCCAAGAGATCACACGCAGTGTCACTGTGCACTGTGTTTTGTGTGCCTGCGTCAGTTCTGTTGTCATTTAAAGTGCATTTTCCTTCTGCCACCGTCTAGACAGAAGGTACAGAAGTGTTTGTCCAGTAGAATGAGAACAAGTTTAAACATCTCACTATGCAGCATATTATGATTTTGTGTCAGTTCAAACAGCTTGGACAACTTCATTTATGCTGAATGTACACTGAAATTACTGATGATTCATATTTAACTCTCTCTCTCCCTCCCTCGGTCGGCCTCCTTTGCTATGTGTCATGACATGTTATGTGTTACTGAGATGTGTCCAACACAGTCAATTAAAACCCTTCAGCTAGAAAACACTGTGATCCAGACAGTAAAGTCTCCCGGGGTAGAAATCTCTGGCTACAATACTTTGCCTGTTCTAGTGGATTTCAATGTGAAATCTTCTTAGGTATTTGTGTTCTCGCAAAGCCAGCTGAAATACTGAGCACAGAGCATTAACTTTGCTTCGAGGGATAGTTTTTCAGCCCCAGAAGGTCCACAGTGTTAATCGAGTGAGTCCAAGTCTAGTGCTGCACATACTTGCCAAACAAATATGTAATAGCCAGTATATTTCACCCAGACCTGTTTTTTTTTTACACCGCGGGTGTCGAATTCTTGCGCTGAAGAGGCATTATTCATCCAAGACCCTTCATTTGTGAACTACAGAATGAAAAGAGAAAGGCCGCATGGGGCCCCAAAAAACTCGGTGTTGCACTATCAGCATATGAATAAACGAGTCTGGCTGCTTAGCAACAGAAACAAGTTCAGAAAGAGGTTGTAAAAGCGGACTGGCAGAATCGACAGCCGAAAAGAAAGGCGGTTTTGTTCTCGCATCCCAGTGTAAGTTCATTATCATTCTAACAAGACAAACAAGATCCTATATAGCACCACGTATTAGTATACTGTCATTCTACAGTACAAAAATATATTAATTATACTGTATATCATCAATTTCAAGTCAAGTTGGCTTTCTTTGTCGTCCATCCACATATGCAGTATATGACTGAAACAATCCCACGCAACAGAAGACATGAGGACACAAAGCACAGGTAAGTGTCACAAGAAACAGGACACTTTAATGCCACCAAGAAATTTTTTTTTTCAGATTTTTCACTGTTTTATCAACATTCCATATCAACGCTCCATAGGGTTTGAATGGTAAATAAAATGGATATATTTGCATTGCAAACCCGCAGATGCCCAGTTCCACTCGCCATCACTGTAAACTAGACTATAAGGTAAGTTTATCTACAATCAACCCACTCTGAACAACTCTGACTGCATCTCAACCTCTGGCTTCAAAGAGTCAGTTTTTTTCAATGTAAATCCATCTCTAATGAGAAATACAAGGGTGTATCATACGATTACATGTCCTACAGCTGCACTACACATAGTTCTCCTGTTGGAAGGTCTGGCTGACGTCTGCAGTCAGTGTGAATTGACCTACATGACAAGCCGGCACAAGAATGTACACGCACTGCAGTATGTGCCTGTATTTTAAAGGGGAATTCCTATCATTCTTCAGGATTTCTGCATGATACAGAGGTTGAGATGCAGTCAGAGTCGCTCAGAGTGGGTTGATTGTAGATAAACTTACCTTATCGTCCTGTTTACAGTGGTCGTGAATGGAACCAGGCATCGCCAAGTTTTCACTGTGAATATATACATTTTATTTACCGTTCAATGCACCAGTGAACGTACATGTGTCTTTCAAGTGTTGATATGGAATGTTGATAATGGTAAAACAGATAATCTGAATAAAATATGTTTTCTTTGTGGCATTAAAGTGTCCTGTCTGTACCCTGTCAACTTGAATGTAAATAGAGCACAGGTTTTTACCACTTATCCATTTACTTTATATTTCATTTTTATTAAACCCCAGAAAGTTGTTCAGTGAACAACGATAAATGACAATATGCCGAATAAAACAAGTTTGCCTTCATAAGATGAAAGAATCTGTAACAGTTCATGTCTGATTCCTATTAACTGGTTGTGTCAAATTCTAGTGGTCGTTCTTTAACTTCAAATGCACTCGTTACTGTTTCAGCACTTAATAGCGTGTTAAATATCACACACTCGTCTGGTGATCCACATTAAAATTATAATTATATTAGGAGGCTTTTTGTAGGTCAGTGACTAATAAAAGTGACATTATCTGGCTAATAAAGGAACTCAAAAGGTGAACATGTCAAATAATTTTCTAGCAAATAATATTGAATGTATTTTTCAGTAAATATTAAGTAACATGCAAATGTAGAAAATCTCTGCCAAAACTTTTGACTGGTGGTGTATGTTTTTGGCCAGAACCTCTCAAACAATGTCTCAGAGATCAGGCAGCACATTTGCCATAACAGAGTTGGAGATTAGTGTTCTCCTCCAAGTGTGTTGAGCTGTGCAGTGACACTGTGTTAATAGGAACTTGAAAAATATGACTTTATGTGACTCAGAGGAAGAATGTACTCACCCTCCCAGTCATAGCCAGTGGGTAGAATTGGAAACGACTATAAATACTCAGATACCTTTAGTCCACAGTCTGTATATTAATATTGTTTACATTTGTGTACATTTGTCAAATAATTATATTATTATTCTCTTTATTCTGTTTTCTGTTTTGTAGTCATTGTCTCAGGAGCAACTCAAAGTTACATTTCACTGAACATTGTAGTGTGCATGTGACAAATAAACAACTTGAATCTTCAATCAAAATTGGGAAGAAAATAAATAATAACATCTTTCTATGGGGGAGATTTTTGAAGCAGACGTCTGGTTCCACTCACCACCCCTGTGAATGATTCAAACTTTCTCTAAAACTCAGAATGTAACACCAAATTCACTCCAGACAACTTTGCTATCTTTAACTGTATAACGAATTAATTTAACGATTTAAAAAAAAACATGAAAAGATACTTTAGTTCCACTATCTGGACTGCAGATCTGTCAGGACCCTGGACCTGACCTGGACTAAAGTAACAGGTCCTACAAAAAAGACCTATTTCTAACCTCCTACCGTTAAACAGGCGGTGCTTTTCGAGGCTGACGTCTGGTTCCATTCAACACCACTGTGAACGATTCAAACTCTCCCTAAAACTGAGAATCGGACAAAAACGGACTCTGGGATACTTTGCTAACTGTATAATTAATTAATTTAATGGTGTCTGGTTCCATTCACCACCACTGTGAACAATTCTAGTCTTTTATAAAACTTTTAAAGAATTTGACACCAGACCCAATCCGGACGAGCTATTTCTAACCTCCTGCTACTAAACAGGTGTTGGTGAAGAAGAGCCTGGAGAGGAGCCTGGAGAGGAGTCTGCCTGTAAACTGAACCTGCTGTTGGAGGAAGGAGCCCCCCAGGGCACGTTTACTGTTCACAGCGACACCACCTGACCCCACCTCACACAACCTGACCCCCCCCCCCCCTCACCCCCCTCACCCAGCAGTGCAGCCACTCACCCAGAAGATCATGTTGAAGAAGAAAAGCAGATACTTGACCACCGGGCTGACGAAGGAGAAGTGGTCCGGGTCTCGCGCGGCTCCTTCGCGACCCATGCTGGAGCGAGTGTGTGTTCAGGTGTGTCTCTCAGCCAGTCTGTGGATCTCCTCTCTCCTCTGGTCCTCTGTTTACCGAGCCCCGGTCCTCTCGGTCTTCCCGGTCCTCTCCCTCCCCCGGAGCCGTGGGTGAAGACACGCGCCCCGCGAGCGCCTCGGAGCTCCTCCAGACATTTCCTCCTCAGAGCTCAAGCCGAGCCAAGACTCAGACTGGGCGGTTCTTCAGCATCTCCCCAACCTCAGAACTTCAGGAGGAGGAGCAGGACGCGAGATCGGACTGCACTGGACTGGACTCTACTTTACTTTACTTTATTTCACTTTATTACAGTTTACTTTATTTCGCTTCACTTTATAAAAAAGTAAATAATTTCACTTTTCTTCATTTATTTTAGTTTATTTCATCATATTTTCCTTCACTTCATTTTACTTCCCTTTGTTTTTTTTCCTCTTCACTTCACTTTAAAGCCCAACGATCAGTTTGGAAGAAATATTCAAATAATAGACAATATAAATATCAGAATGGATCGATATTTCCTTTTTATATCCCAAGACTGCTAGCGGCACCTCTGAGGTTCCTTGAGTAAGGTACCGTCCCCACACACTGCTCCCCGGCCGCTGTGTTCCTGGCTGCCCGCTGCTTCACATTCACATTGGGTGAATGGGAAAAATGGGTTCAATGGGTTAAATACAGAGAAAGAACTTCGTGCTGTTCCCACTGTGTGCTGTGGTGTGTTCACCTATGACAGAATGGTCACTTTTTTATATACTGCTAGGTATTTTTATATTGTACTGGTAATTATTGCACAATTATTAGCAATTGTTATTCCTTCACTCATTCATTTCCACCGCTTTTCAGTTTTCCTCACTAGGCACTACGAAACCAAAACCCTTAATTTTACCCCTTAAAATTATCTTAATTTTGACCTTAATTTCCAGGAAATTAAGGAAAATTAAGAGGAAAAGTGCACAGATTAAGGCTGATTAAGAGGTAAAACTACTGAATTTTCCCCTTACTTTTTCAAACTTGCCCCTTAAATAATAGAACCTCCTGAATTAATGCCTTATGTTTAAGATGAGAGGGTTTCACACTCATGCCTTAAATCCACTTTTAAGGTCAAATTAAGGGATCTGTTCACAAATTAATGGCCACTTAATTCAAAATAAGGGGTTTGGTCTATTTTCAGGGGTAAATTAAGGTAATTAAGTACATTGTGTTTTGTAGTGAGGGTCCCGGGTACCTGGAACCTGGGCATTCACACAGACACACCATTCACTCACACACTCACACCTACAGTCAATTTAGAATCCCCAGTTCACCTGACTTTTCTTTTGTTTAAAAGTACTGTTCAGGACAATTCAGCAGACACTAAATATTGGTAGGGACATTTCTACACTGATTCATTTTACTTTATGTACTTTACTTTGCTTTGCTTTACTTCACTTCACTTTTTTTTTTATTTTACTTCAATTCAATGTATTTTATTTCACTTCACTTTCCTCACTTCACATTACTTTGTATGTTTTGGTTACAACTAACCCATATATCTATAAATATATCTGAGTTTACAAGTACTTCACCTAAAATATAAAATACTATGGTGGTGTGTAGTATAAATATATAAATATTATATATATATATATATATATACATAATATATATATAATGTGCATATACATACATATACACACATATACATATGTATATTTACATGCACACACACACACACACACACACATATATATATACATATATACAGTAATGTACATATTTACAGTAATGAAAAGAATATATGTATATAATCATAGTCGCATAATAAATAATGTACAATTAAAATATATAATTGTAAGCCTCAAATGTTGTATACAGTGTACAGCACAGTTTTAAAACACTAAAGACAAGAAGAGAGAAGAAACACTGCAAATGTAAATGTGCAATGTACTTTATTTTACTTCACTTAGTTTTACTTACTTTGTTTGACTTTACTTCTCTTTATTTTATATCTCTTGACTTAATTTTGCTTCACATTATTTTACTTTGCTTAGCTTTACTTCACTTTATTTCTCCACATCAGTTCATGATATGTAGGTTAGGCCTGCAAACTCTTCTATTGACTCTATGGATTTGTCTTTGAGAGCACTGTTTGGGAGACCAGTGCCTCCTAGAACGGATGGAAAACAGCTACACTAGCACATAATAGGACAGAATTAAATAATAAAAGAGGTGGTGAGAACTGCAGACCAAGTGTTTCCTAAAAGTATGGCATTTTATGGACCGTAACCCTCAACAGAATCACAGAAAAGAGGGCCCCCTTGAGGCCAAGGACTTTCACTACTTGGACCTGAGCTCCATTTAGAGCCATCTGAGAGCCAGCTGGCCATCTTTGGCTGGTCTGATGAGAGATCCTGCAGAAGAATGAGCTCCTTGTCCAACTGCCTTTATGTGGAGCTCCCAAAGCAGCTCTTTGTTTACCTGCTGGGTCTTTCTGGGTGCCCTCCCTCTCCCCTTTTCTCTCTCTCTCTTTTCCCTGGCGCTGAGGGCCGATGCTGAGGTCACTACGTTGGAATTGAAACTGTAATATGGCAACAGCTCCGCTGTTCTTGACCTGGTCTTTATTGGCTGAACGGTGAAAAGTGGCCTGAGAGGCGAATGAGGGCTTGACTTAGAGAGACAAATGATTCTATGTGAAAATATAATCACACATGGAAAAGTATGTGATATAATAGTATTTTATACTGGATTAAGTATGATACCGGTGCTGGGTTTCCCTAGCTGTGAGGAGAAAAGCCAGTTATTTCACCCACAATATCAGGATCCATTTACCATTCATGGTGCTAACTGGTCCCATTTCAGCAATTGTGGTTAAACTGTTAACAATAGTGAAACCATTTTTGTTTTTTTGAGTTGTCATAGTTACACATAGCGTAAGGTCTGAGACATGAATGCACTTTATGTTCTTTTCTAATGGAATTTTTTATTAAAATAATATTATCAAAGTAGAATGTTTTAAATGTTTACATGCATTTTGGAATTTCGAAGTATTTGGTGATCCCGCCCTTTCTCTTTAAAGACACTGTGCACTCGAGCAGGAACTCCACAAGTTTGGACAGAAGGCTTTGATGAGTAGATCAGATCCACCTGAGAGCTGTCTGAACACGCTCTTCACCAGTGAGGATAAGGCAAAAAAAAGGTCTGATCTTTCTGTACAAGGGCCTTAAAATAGTAACAAATGTGCTTAAATTAGAATATTGACCTCAAACACTGCACAGTCCTGAGTATTTCTCCTTCATTTTACTTGTCATACTTTCTTCTTTCATAACTTATTTCCATATTTTCCAGGTGGTCTCATCCTTTTGGACCATAATGTATGACTGTTACCAATGCTACTTCCTCTTATTTAACTCAGTTCTTGGATAAGAACATTACTTGCTGTTTCTGTTATGACACCCACACTGGTTAGCATCATGCTTAGTCACTTGGGGGAGGGGGGAGGGGGGGGCATCCTGCCCGCTTCGAGTTCATAAGAGAGTTATAAAATCTTTCATAATAGCAAGGTGAACTTCAAATATATAATGCCTGATGGTGGTGGGGGAGGGGTGAACAGACAACAGGCAGCCATGTGGACTCTTCAATGGGCAGTTTATTAGATAAAAGTTAATACATTTCTGACATGATCACTTTTGTTTGGGGCTTCAACAGCACAGCACGGCCTGTTCTAGGCTTTCATACACAGTGGACACAGTGATGAATCCTTTCTGGCCTCTGGTCACTGCTCTGCAAGAGTACATGCTTTAACTGCAGCCCAAGTAAATACAACAAAAGCAACAAATCACGTTTAAGAGCAGTTTTTTTCTTTTCTTTTTATCTTGGAGAAACAAACGGACGACAGCATAAAACTGCTGCCTTACAGTTTAGGTAGATCTTGTATGCATGTTGATGATTTGGTCAAGACTTGTGTTGAACGAACTGCTAGTAAATGTTAACGCTGTGCAACCCCCCCCCCCAAAAAACACAGTCTGTTTTGTTAGTTAGTGTTAGGAATGTTCAAGTACCCGTGCGGAAAACTACACAAGGTCTCAATCTGCCGTTCTAAAAGGCCCTCAAGACCCGAGAACCAGCGTTCAGCTGTAGTTCGCCACGGTTTTCCTCCCATAGTCCGTCTCCTGCTGTTTAGAACCACGGGTGCTGCGTCACTGTTTGAGCACAGGAAGCTCTCTGGGTTTGAAGAAGGCTTGGGCCATTCCCATGGCGTAAATATACACCTTGGAGTCCACCACGATCTTCTCCTTCTTCATTAACTCTATAAATACAGGAAACATGAGGATGACAAGGAGGAAAGTTAAAGTGATGCACAGATAAAACTGAAGCAGACCCTGAAGAAAGAAAGAACTACAGGGGGTCCTCCAGTTACGACACAGATCCGTTTCTACAACAGTGACGTAACTCGAATTTTGGCATTAGTGGAAAACACACCCTAGCCTGAGTCACTTACCGATCCTAACACAGCTGTAAAATCATAATCTAGAACGTGAACACACAACTAAGCTACAGAAAAAGGAAGAGGCTACAAACATACTGTACTTGTACACTGTACTGTAGTAACAGAAAAAATGAGTGTAAAAACACTTAAACACCCTTTTAACAGTCCAGAATGGTTTAGGTGAGAGTACTGGGGGGCGTCATACGCCACGTTACTGCGTATTCTGTGTATTTCTCTGCTGTGCCCAACCAAACTAGTTCGCCCACGTAGTCCCTAAGTATGACGCCAACGGCGTAAGCCGAAACACTCACATCTCAATTTTTTAGGTTTTTATGAGAGTGAGCGGCGTAAACTCGAAATGTCGTATGCCGAGACTGTCATAACCCGAGGACCACCTGTATATTCTTTCTCGGAATATGAAGAGCACTTCTCTACCCAGCACTACACACTCAAGATGAAAAACGGCAGTTTTTCAGCTGAGTTACGCTAAACCATCTAAAGTCATCACAGCTGACCAATCAATATCGAGGACGCCTTCTCCCCATTCAGTCACTTTTCCACCACGGAGGTAAAGTTACTTTTGGTTGTTCTCAGACCCCTGAACTGTGCCAACACCTGAAACAAAGATGAAGTCCATGTACCATGCATGTAAATTTGTGTACAAGTGATAGGGGAGTAGAATGCAGGTGTCAGGCGTTGTGAACTTTAATTGTTTTGGGGGATCATTTCATCTTTTGCATGTATGGTTAGCTTGTGCACACGGTCAAAGAAATCACAAGTCAGGGAATATCACATAGTGTCAGAAGCTGAAGCGTACATAGTTTAAATTTGTTCATTCTGTACTTAAATCATAATGAATTAAATTTTTAGCATTTAACATCTATTGTGGAAAATTCAAAAGGTACGTTGACAGGCTCTCGGATGAAATTCTAATTGATGCACCAAGATACCGAACAATTTGTTACACCAATAATACTCACCATCAATTTTCAGCTGAAATTCATCTAGTGGGAGATGAACCACTTCCACAAACTCTGGAAAACAGAAAGAATGTATTTTTAAACTTTGGGAACAAAAACACAGGCTTACAAATGTGAACAATATCTTGTAAAGGACATAAAACCTACCTCCATCACCTAAAAAAAGAACACAAGTGGAAAAAACAGAAGAATGAGAAATTAAACTTAAGGAACTTTTGGTTGAGCATCATAACAAAATGACATAAATGAGGAAAATATGGACATAGAATATGAATTGTGTGAAAAAGTAAAAATTAGGGATGGGCATTTCAAGCAAAAAAACTGCTGGATATTTTTATATATTTTTAATATATTTTTCTTTGATGATCGCCCCCCAAACACACACACACACACACACACACACACACACACACACACACACACACACACACACACACACACACACA
>JBBJLS010071728.1:0-10885 GCA_037577275.1 Bryconaethiops microstoma
GAGTGTGTGTGTGTGTGTGTGTGTGGGTGTGTTTGTGAGAGTGTGTGTGTGTGTGTGGGTGTGTGTGTGTGTATGTGTGAGTGTGTGTGTGTGAGTGTGAGTGTGTGTGTGTTTGTGAGAGTGTGTGTGTTTGTGAGAGTGTGTGTGTGTGTGTGTGAGATGAAGGTCTCTGTGCTTTGCGGAGGCTGAACAGCTGCAGTTTGGTTTAGACACAGAAACACGTTTCTGTTAAATAAATAGTTTCAGTGTTTGATTGTAAACACTGTAATGTTGTAATTATACGACGCTGTAGACGCGATATTTACATTCACACTTGTTTATCAGACTCCTCTCTTCAGTGCGGTGTGAGTTACAGCACAGGGACGAGTGAGGATGGATCCGTTTGGGATTAAATTCGTTCATCTGTTGTTCAGTGTTTGGTGTTGAAACTCTTCAGGTCTGTTGCTGGTCTCTCATAGCTGATGTTTTTAAAGGAACCACAAGGTGGCGTCAAAGGACCGTTTATTATCTCTGTTCAGACTGTCCAGCCGGGGTCCTTCAGTCAGGAGGTCCTTTAGAGCTTTTCCTCATTATATTTTCCTCTGAGGTTCATTTGTGATGTTATCATGACATTTTCCAGCTTTTATCCTGTACAATTAAACAGGCTTTTGTGTTTGAAAAGGTTTGAATTAACTATATTAATCTATAATTATTACATGAATATATGTAATATGAATATGTATGTATAAATACACACCCGTGTGTGTGTGTGTGTAGGTGTGTGTGTGTTTTGCGTGAGAAGAACAGTAGTGTATTGTTTGAGTTACTGGGTCAGACATTCAGCTCCACTGAGCGGAAAAAACCCAGTTCGACCTGTCTCTCTCTCTCTCTCTCTCTCTCTGTCTCTCTCTCTCTCTCTGTCTCTCTGTCTCTCTCTCTGTCTCTCTCTCTCTCTCTGTCTCTCTCTCTCTGTCTCCCTCTCTCTCTCTGTCTCTCTCTCTCTCTCTCTGTCTCCCTCTCTCTCTCTGTCTCTCTCTCTCTCGGTGTCTCTCTGTATCTCTCTCTCTCTCTCTCTCTCTCTCTTTCTCTCTCCCTCCGTCAATGGGAACGTGGTGGATCTCCCTTTAAATCGGAGGGAGGGGGAGAATTGGGGGGATTTGGGGGGATTTGGAGGGGGGTGTTTGTAGACGGTCGAGCCTCATAGGCAAACAATTGCGAGACGTCCTCTCTCTCCTCACTCCTTTCACTTATTCACAGCTATAATGGGAAAGGTGTGTGTGTGTGTGGGGGGGGCGGTGAGGGGGCGCACCTTCACGCGCGCTCCCGCGACGCCTCACTTTGGATGCGCGCTCCCGAAGCCACGGCTCTATTTTTGGCGTGGCGCTCTTAAACGGGCCTGGCGCTCTCGGAGCTCGAGAGATATTTTAAACCAAATCGATACGGCTCCGTTCAAGAGGAGTCGACACACAAACACACTGCATCTAACCCCCCCCCCCAAACAGCACCTAACCTGAGTAATTTTATATCCACCAATCAGAGACCAGCATTTCAGGGCCCCAGACATCCTGCCAGGAGGCCCCACGCCTTATTTAGTTGAATATCAGGACCAGAATCAAAAAGGTCTATTGACCCTGGAGGAAATTACTGCACAGACACACACAGACATTAAGACAAAACCAATGTAGAATATGATATATATAGTCAAAATGAAATAAACGTCTCCAGAAAATACAATAGTACTAAATATACTGTGCCATAAACACAAAATGCCATGGTCAGTAATAGAAGTGGATATGAATAGTATAGATAAATAAATACATGTGCAATACATCTTCAAAAGTATTCCAAATATGTTTCAAAAAGTTTCAATAAATGTTCAAATGCTCATGCATCTCTCATTCTGAGTGAATTTATATCCACCAATCAGAGACTAGGATTTCAGGGCTCTAGACATCCTGCATGGAGGTCCCACACCTTCTTTAGTTCAGCATCGGAATCAGAAAACTTTACTGATCCAGGAGGAAATTGCGTGTGTTACAACTGTACAGACACACAGAGACAAAAACAATATAAAATAAAATATATAGTCAATATAAACTCTCCAGAAATGCTCTGAAAACACAAAATATACTATGTTATATACACAAAATACTGTGGGCAGTAAGAGAGGTGAATATGAATACTACAAAAAAATCAATACATTTTCAATATATGTTAAAATATTTTTTTTTAAATTTCAATATATGTTCAATAAATTATAAAAAATATTCCATGTTTGTTCACTAGATGTTAAAATAAATGTTCAATATATGTTCAAATAAATGTAAAAAAAATGTTCGATATGTGTTCAATAAATGTTAAATAATGTTCAATATATGTTTAATAGATGTTTAAAAAATGTTCAGTATTTTTTAAAGTAAATGTTAAAAAATGTTCCAAATGTGTTCAATAAATGTTAAAAAAAGAATGTTCAAAATATTTTAAAATAAATGTTAAAAAATGTTCGATATGTGCTCAATAAATGCTCAAAAATGTTCAAGAACAACATAATATAATATAATATAATATATAGTCAAAATGAAAAACATCTCTGTAATTTACAACAGTATTTGGTCTCTGGATATAAAAACAATCGATAAATAAATACATGTTCAAATACTCAATGCATATTATAATATGGCATATACAGGAGAAACTGAATCTTTCGACAAACTATATTAAATAAATAGGAATAAAATACAGATGTGCAATTAGTGAAATAAGAACTTTATGTTTCTTTATCATAGAAATGTTCCCCTGCCACTAAAGTCTGTGACAGACCGTTAGGCTACACTCTTCTCCAGAAGGGTTCTCGATACCAAAAAAGGTTCTAACAGCAGTAGAACCCTTTGTGGTGCAATACAGATCCATTTTAAAATGCTCTTTGAAAGAACCCATTCAAAGAAAAGAGCGATTTAAACGTTCAAATGGTTCTTTGAGGTCTTATGGATCTAGACACTAAAGCATACTAAGGAAACCGTGAAGAATCACTTTTTAAGAGTCTTTACATACGTTTGGTGTTTATGATCCTGGTGGGTCTTTTAGATCTGAAATGGTGTTTATCCACTATGCTGCCCATGGTCAGTTGGTTGAACAGCATAGTGGATAAACACCATTTCACCAGGTTTAGTTTCAGATCTTCTCACCACTAGCTGATCATCAGATCTGCAAAGACTGGAGCTCTGAAAGCGGCACTATTCTCCTCCACCTCCTTTCAAACATCACCACTTCTACTGCACTTTTAATCTTCTTTTTTCCACACATTCTCTGGCTTCTTCGATTCTCTTATTTTTTTCGATGCTTCTATTTTTATGCTTAATGTTTTTATTCCATTCTTGTAAAGCACACTGAATGATCTTTCTGTGTGATAATGGCCTAAACAAATGAACTTGGCTTGACTTTTTTGTTGAAACTAGACAAGCCCAAAGGCAAGAAAGCAGATGCACTAAACCCCTTGAGTTCATTCCTTAGTGGTGTTAATGTTGACCAAACAACAAAAAAACTATTAAATAAGTAAGTAAGTAAATAAATGGATGGATGGGTGAATGAATGAATGAATGAATGAATAGATAGATAGATAGATAGATAGATAGATAGATAGATAGATAGATAGATTGATAGATAGATAGATAGATAGATAGATTGATGAATAAATAAATAAACTGACAAATAAATAAATAAACAAAACAAAACGGCCTGCATCAAGTCCTCTAAACCCCTTCCTCCCCCCGAAGTTAATCTTTTAAAACTACCTGAGAGGTCAGTGGTTTCCAGCCTTGGTCCTGGAGGCCTGGAGGCACATTTTAGTGTTTCCTTTCTTGTTACATGGCCACTTCAACCCAGAAAAGGCTGTTTAATGATCTGATTAGTTGAGTCAGGTGTGTTGGGAGAATGGCATTACATGTGCATAGCTGGGGGCTTCCAGGAGCAGGACTGATTCAGATCTTCAGAAGGTTCTCCTAGTAAATGTCACTCGATGGTACTGTGGCCTGGCTGCAAGAGGTGAATATGCATTTAGTGAATGTGTATATTCAGTTTAGTAAATGTGTGAATTATACAGAAAGCATGATCAGTCCAAGTATTTAACATCTGCTCTAATCATTTCAGTTTGGTCTAACATTTTTGAGTACATTTTTCATTTCAATTTGTGGAGCACGCTGTAACATATCTGATTATTCTCAATAGCCTTGATCACGTTTTTAATCAGTGGTGATAAGGTGAAAATGGAAGAAAGGTCGTTGACGTTGACAAAAGAAGATAAAGACCCAATCTGGCCTGGAGCAGCGGGAGAGCTGTGAATGTGCATCGTCATCGTTATTCACAGCCTCTGAGTGACTGAGAATAAAAAAATCAATAAAACAACACACGCCCTCTCTGAGAGAGTCCGTTTCATTTTTATGGTTTTATTCTACTTCTCACATGCCTTTTTGTTTACTTAATACAATGTGGACGTCCTGCAGCTTTACACCACCAGCAAGACCTTCTTTCTGTTCCTCACTCCAGGCTGAAGATGTGTGGAGATCGTACATCTCAATCTGTTTCTCCCAGACTGTGAACAGTCTTCCACCAGCACTGAGATTTGTGCAATCAGTCGAACCGTTTAAGGCCCAGCTTAAAAGTCACCTTTTTAGACAAGCCTTTGAGTAGCTTTCCTTCAGACTCCACAGCTCCATCACACATCCACACAATAATCTGTGCAACAGCCTGTTGCTACTTTGCTGTGCAATTTCTTACCCGGTTTAAATCACAAAGTGTATCAAAATGTGCATTATTATTATTATTATTATTATTGTTTGTATGTTTTAATTCTGGGATATTCCCCTGACTGTATCCTATATCAGGCGAAGGCCAAGACATCAGGACGTGTTTATAGGTGTGTTCGAAATGTTCGGACTATGTGGCATGTGCTTTCTGCAATGTCACGTATGTGTTTGGTTGTAAATCTCATTTGTTTAGACCTTTGTGTAGTGCATGTGGGACAACAGCAGTGCAAGACAGAACAATGGGGAAAATGCACACCTTCTCCATTCTCCAGAGGCTTGAAATATCATGTGCAAAGTCTGTGTGTTTGTGTATTTCAGCTGTGTGTGTCTTTTGTAGGTTGTGTGTGTCTGTAGGTTGTGTTTTATTGGTTGTGTGTGTTGGTTATTATTATTATTATTATTATTATTATTATTATTATTATTATTATTATTATTGTCATGTGCAACAGTCTGCCATGAACAATATCGAACAATGTTCTTATGGGTAAATCATTTCATTATGTGCAATATGTTAGAATTATGTGCTCTAGTCTTTTTGTGTGAAATATCACTACTTATGTCCATATTACTCTATTACATACAACAACAGACTCCTAACTACTATTTGAGTTATTAGCAATTCACGTTAGTGTAAGATCTATTTATCTATTTATTCAAGTAAAACAAGGAGCCCTTCTGAATGGAGATTTATTTCTCTATAATTCATCACAGACTGTTTGGGATATTAATGTTATGAATATGAATTTGATTGATTGAATTGACTGAATTGATTAATTGACATCAATTGTAGTTTAAGGCCTTGTACACCGACAAGCCACTTCATGAGGTCCATCTACTATTCATCTATACTCAGTGTTCACTTTATGAACTTATTATTATTATTATTACAACAACAACAACAAAAACAATAATAATAATAATAATAATAATAATAATAATAATAATAATACAAATAACAATACAAATAGTACATCACTAAATACACTAAAGTCAATTATAAATTAAAAGGTTAACAAAAAGACATAAAAAACAGAGTGTACATTTGTGGAAGGATGAATGGATAAATGGATGGATAAATGAATGGATGATTGGATAAATGGATGGATAGATGAATGGATGATTGGATAAATGGATGGATAGATGAATGGATGATTGGATAAATGGATGGATAGATGAATGAATGATTGGATAAATGGATGGACAGATGAATGGATGATTGGATAAATGGATGGATACATGAATGGATGATTGGATAAATGGATGGATAGATGAATGGATGAATAGATACATGGATGGATGGGTGGTAAAATATAAATTTTCTTTCTTTTATCACCAGTTGTTTTTATGTTTTGTTTATTATCTATATGAAAAATGCTTCTTTATTGAGCAAAATTTAACACCACAATCTTCAGTATGGGATTACCATTTACTTGCTGAATTTAATTTACTGAAATGAAGTGTGCAAAAGTGTGGGCACCCTTTCAGTTCATCCACTACTGTTATGTTTTGTGAGGTCAAGTGCAGACAGCTGGAGAGCGTAACACATTATATAACCCTCCAACCCTCAGCATGTTGTTCTTACACTCAACAGCCATCTGCTGATCTGAGCAGCCGACTGATCTGAGATCACAGACTCTTACAACTGCAGAGAAGATAAACAGATATCCACACACTTCCTGCTCATAACTGAAATGCCATTCAAAGCCTGAAGTAAAGGAAACCTGTTAAAGTCAGGAGAACATCTGGAAGACCAAGAGAAACGTTTAGAAAAATTACAGATCATCTTAACTGTGATCTCATCACACAAGGCATCTGAATTACGCAACACAGCACTTAGATAAAGCAGAGGTGGCCTGGAAGTGCTGAGACAAAGTCTGTTTGACGGGTGTGCATAGTACAAAAAAAATAGTCCAAAATCTAATGTACAATATGCTTTCCAAAGAACTTCAAGGAAGATCAGGGGATTGAAATGGTCTCCAAACGGCACAAATGGTCTCCAGTGGCCTTCACTGTCTCCAGACTGTTATTAAAAATCTGTTATTAGATCATAAACATGCTGTGGATCCAGGTATTTCTACAAGGAAAAGTGGGAAAACATCAAGAAGATTCCAGAAATCAAGAAATCCTCAATCAAGAAGAACAAGACTGGTAGCTGACTCCAAGAAATATTGCAAGGTTTTGATTTCAGCAGAGTGGATCATTCGGATCCAGAGAGTAAAAATCCACCCTAGGATTTAGTTCCAACTGCCTGGAGACCTTAACTACTGGTTTAAGTTGACTGAAAGAGCCAGGAAGTTGTCATTGATCTCCAAAATTATTCAGCAGAAAGCCAAAACATTCTTTACTTCTAATGTAAGTTAAAGTAATTTTGGATTGTTTCTGTGAGTCTGTTCATCCTGAAAGTGTTAGACAGTGTGAACACCAGTTGCCGTGTTCAAAATGATGTAGAAAAACAAAAATGGAGAAAATGAAGTCATGATTTTCTTTGGGCAGTGGAATTTAAGGGGGGTTTGATTCCTGACTGGGGAGGCAGAGGGTCCTTTCTTTCTTTCTGTGTGAAGCTTGTATGTTCACCCAGTATCTGTGTGGATTTTTGCCAGGATCTCCTGGTTCCTCCCACAGTCCAAAGACACGAACGTGAGGTGAACTGGAGATGCTCCTAAGTGACAGTGCCCCTAAGTGAGTGTGTTTATTTGTGAGACTGCCTTGTGGTGAACTGGCAGCCAGTCCAGGATGTTTCTCTGTTTTTTCTCCTACGAGTGCTGGGATAGGCTCCAGCCTCTGCTCCCAATGACCCTGAGAAGGTGATAAACAGATACTTACACACTCCCTGCTCATAACTGCAGTTCTATTAAAAATTAAAGTTAAAGAGAGCTGTTGAAGTCAAGAGAATATCTGGAAGACCAAGAGAAACTTCTAGAAAAATGACACGTCATCTTAACTGTGATCTCATCACACATAGCACTTAGATAAAGCAGAAATGTTGAGACAAAGGTCTGTTTGAAAAGGATTTCAGGTTAAAAAAAAAAACACCCTCGCGTCGGGGTTGATGATGGATGGATGATAGTTAAGTCTTCTTGTCACTCAACAAAATGTGCAAGTTAACCACTGCTGCAGAAATGTTTGCATGCAACTGTATGCATACAGGTGACCAATTCAAAGAAAAGCCAGCGCAAAGTGTCATCAGGAGCCATCAGAAGAGGTTCAGTGCACCCCGTAATGTCTATTAGACAGTTCCACCTCATTCAAAATGCTGCTGCCAGAGTTAAAAGCATTACTCATCGTGTACAAGTCACTCAGTGATTTGCACCCTAAATCTATCTCTGATATGTTTATAATCCTGGTGGGTCTCTTAGATCTGCAGGAGCTGCTTTTCTCTGAAACTAAACCTGGTGAAATGGTGTTTATCCACTATGCTGTCCAACTAACTGCCCATCAGTATCAGAACTGCACCAACTGGAGCTTTAAAAATGTGCTAAAATTACTCTATTCTCCTCCGCCTTCTTTTAAATATTGGCACTTTTATTGCACTTTTAATCTTATTTCATTGATTTTCCATGTATTCTTTTATTTCTTCTATTTTTTTCTATTTTTATTCTATTTTGTTATTCTATTCCTGTAAATCACATTGAATGACCTTTGTGTATGATAATGTGCTACATAAATAAAACTTTACTTGACTTGACTTTCCTGGCCCCTAAATGGTCTTTCCCCAGACTGTATGCGACACAGCAGGATGTTTGAACTTCTTCTACATCCTCTGACTCTGAATTGAACTTGGGGTTTTCCTGCCATTAGGCCAGTTAGATCACATTAAAGCCAGCGAGCACAGCCAAAGGCCTTTTCCATCTTTCTTCAGTCTCACTGGCTGAAAAGATCATGATTCTTGGCCAAAATAAACATTTTTTTATTAGACATTTTTAGTTATTTTACTCCCGTCTCACACTATAGTCAGTTCTTTACCTGCTTGTGCTCACGTTCTTGTGGAAATTATGAACTTCTCAATTGTATTCTTGTTTGGTGACTTCTGACATGCATTCGTTGCTGCTGCCCTTTGACTGGGCTCATTTTTCATCTCCTTAGTCTTACATAACTCTCATTGTCGTCATGTTATTGTGTTGTTATCTGGTGTTGATAGCAGGGGGATGGGTTCTCCTTCTGAGGCTCGGTTCCTCTCAGAGGTTCTTCCTGTGGGTTTGGACCCAGACTTCAGTGAGGCTGCTTTGTAATATTCATTGTTTGAAATCTGAATGGAACTGAACGAATCCCTTTCACCAGGCCTGTTTACAGTCTTCTTCATGGATCTGAATGCAGATCTCATTAAAATCAGAAACAGAACATTTTATTGATCCTGGAGGAACCTGCTTATGGTTCGACTGCATAGGTACACAGGGACACAGACAAGAACAATATAAAATCTAAATAAACCCAATAAAAACTCTGCAGAAAAAAACCTATGAATAACACAATACAATAAACACTCGTTATACGCTTATAAATACGACAGAGAAGTAACTTAGTCAAGCGAATTACCAGTAACACAAATCGTGATTTTGAGTTGTTCTCTTGTCTGTTATTGCTGTGATGGAGATCAGTAGTACATAAGCGCTATTGAAATAAATAGTGATATTTCAGATGGTAAGACTGTTGCACATAATAAAAAGATTTCGCACCCAGAAAGAAAACTGCACATTGTAGTCACTTTTGAAACAGTGGCTGGTTGGGCAGGTTTTGGGACTAAAACCCCTGCCCCAATAACAGACTTTAACTTTTTCCTCCAACCATCCATATATAGATCTTTGGTACTTTTACACACACCTGTAAATTACTTGTATTTTGTCATTTACCAGGGAGAATCTTCTTAGTTATGCTTCTCCACCCATTTATTGAGCTTTTTTCCTTTCATTTGTCACCATCTGCACATTTAACACAACCTGCTTATGCAGTTCTGTCCTCCTGACATGCATTTCTGGTTCCTTTTCTTGCCCTTATGACTCACTAAAAATGTGCATCAGCAAAACACGTTCTGCCGCTGAGCCTCTTTACGAGAATTAAGCCCATATTTCCCCAAGTTTCGTCTCTTCAGGAGGTCTGACAGGAGGCATGTGATTAATTGAACTGGTCCGGACCAGATACGAGACACTGAAGATGATACAGCAGATTGTGAGTATGTGAGAAAGTTACTTAGTAATGAAGCTGAATCCCTAGAGATGACTCAGCACCAGTCAGGCTGTTTCAGAAATATTCTTTATTTGCATTCTTTGTCTTCATGTAGCTTACAAACCACTTACAAATTCAGAGTCATGACTTCCTTGCTCAAATTCACCCTTTTTAATCTAAAATTAGAAGCAGAGCGATAAGAAATGGTCCTTGACGAACAAAACCGAAGCTGAACATGACAGTGTCTGTACTATAAATCATTGCTGAAGGTAAAACAAGGAAAATTTTCTTCCAAACTCAAACAATGGGGTCATTTCCTAAATAAATGATCTACAAACTAATAAAATTCCTTTCTGTTCTTATAATTAACAGGTCAAAGGCCTTTGAGGTCACTGAACTCTCTTGTCTTGCCCATTTAATTCCCTTTTTCTGATTCCC
Source organism: Bryconaethiops microstoma (assembly GCA_037577275.1). Lineage (NCBI taxonomy): Eukaryota > Metazoa > Chordata > Actinopteri > Characiformes > Alestidae > Bryconaethiops > Bryconaethiops microstoma. Next base: position 10,380 of record JBBJLS010071728.1, read on the forward strand.
AATCAAACCAATCTCGAATTGGTACCAAAATAATACCTGTAGGGTTGTACAACAGCCATTAGCATGAGATAATGGTTTTTAAAACAGCTCAACATTAGCTAGTAGTTCACAAATTAAAGAGGAAATCTGATTTTTAATATTTCTGCACAATTTACTCGATGTAAACAAAGTCATTCAGAAAGGTTTGACATTAAATGGTTCAATGAGGAGATTTCACTGCAGGGATAGTGATAAAAACTAGGCTCAAGGTTTACAAAACAAACACGTACACGTCTTCCGAGTTTGAATGTGTCATGCTGATGACAGTCAGTCTGGAAAAAATAAGCCCTTCAGAGACCTACATATATCTCTCAGCAATTAATGGCTTTTTAAAATACCTTTTGGGGTAAAAGGGGCATTTGGCTGATGCTCTTATTCAGAGCGACCTAGAGTCATCAGTTACAGGGACAGTCTTACAGTCATCAGTTACAGGGACAGTCTTACAGTCATTAGTTACAGGGACAGTC
>JBBJLS010071729.1:0-10884 GCA_037577275.1 Bryconaethiops microstoma
TTTCTCTGTATTTAACCCATTCACCAAGTGAAGCAGCGGGCAGCCAGGAACACAGCGCCCGGGGAGCAGTGTGTGGGTATGGTACCTTGCTCAAGGGTACCTCCGAGGTGCTTAGCAATCTTAGGAATCGAACCCACACTTTCCTGATCACAGGACGGATGCACAATTGATAAGTGTTGTGTGTTATTGCTAAGCAATGGCAGTGGGTAACATCAGATGGATGGTACGTGAGAGAAATGTCCAAAGGGACGTTTGAGTTTGAAAAGGTTCTGAATTAGGAAGCATCAGCTTCGGTGGAAAGGTTTGAAAACCCTTCCCAAGCCAATTTCTCTTAAAGTAAATATTTTGATCTGTCAGAAGGCATCTTCATAAAAGGGACGTTCTGTTTATTCAATACCTCAGCGATGCACAACATACGATCCTGCAGAACAACCCAGTATGTAATGGATGCCAGTATAAAAACAAAAGGTGAAATGCAACTTTGGCAATGGTGATTTTGAGTAGATTTTGATCTGTCACAGATTTTAACTTTTGGTTGATGATATGATAATGACAAAATGCTCTAATTTGAGCAGATTCGAGAATGCCTTACAATCCCTTTTTTTAAACTTGCAGATCTCGAGTTTTACTTAAAACAATTCATCAAATAATTTGACAATGGGCGCCGGAACCATTATAGCAATATAGCATATATCTCTCCCCCCCCCCCCACTTTTTAAAATCATTCGTTTCGTCCCTCCGCTTTTTGTTTCTCGGACAATGGCTGAGACACGAGAAAAAGTCAAGGCATGCGCGCAAGAAAAAGTCAAGGCAAAGGAAGGAAGGTTTCTTTGTGTAAAATGTTTCATTTACTGAAAGCAAAACAAAGTACCTTAGGTGAAAAAAAATGCATTTATTGAAAAAAATTCAAATAAAGACAAAGTGCTTGATTTAAAAAAGGCAAAAAGTGCTTGATAAAAAAAGCAAAAAATGACAAAAGAAATTATCTAAAAGTAATTCATTAAAACTGTGGGAGTGTAAATGTAGTATCTTATTTAGTGAAACGAAAACCTAAACAGAGCAAACCTAAACAGGTTTCTGTCTCAGAACCACCTGATCCTTGATGATGGAGTGTTGGTAATGGTTAGTTCTGCTACAATTTCCCAGTGATGGCTCATGCTAGCAACTGGATAAGGAAACCGTTTTGCATCAAAACTATTGAAACACCCAAGGATTTCAAGAAAATAATTGAAACACTTGAATAATTTTATAATTGACACATTTTTATTTATTGACACCATTTCATGTGCAGGCCCACCATTTGCCTTCGAAACAGATTGAGGCCCTTTTGAAAATCTGCCATAGAAGTCCTGAACTGTTCCTCAAAACTGGTTTCTCAAAAAGAAAAGCTTCCAGAATTTTGAGGGATGGAGGGGGTAAAAAATGAATGAATGGCCATGGGTCCTAATGTCTCCCACAAACTTGTATCCTCTTTAACAGTTAGCTTCAAACACTGTGGAGGCAGATGCCTCCTCTTGTTTTCTCCACATCTAAACATATGTGGATGCAGGAAAAGGCTGAAAGTCAGTGTACCAGTTTATGAAGAAAATAGCCAGGGGGTCTAGGTTTTGTGCTCCCTAAACTGGGTTATGTAGTACCCTTGGATACACCTGATCCTTGATGATGAAATGTTGGTAATGGTTAGTTCTGCTACAATTTCCCAGTGATAGTTCATGCCAGCAACTGGATAAGGAAACCGTTTTGCATCAAAACTTTTGAAACACCCAAGGTTTTCACTGTTGGTGAGAAGGAGAACTGAATAGAATTGTCTTGATACAAAACTTTGCAGCCTTCCTTCACTGGTCATTCTGGAGTTTTGGATATAACAACACAACGAATACTTTCAGACAAGGCTGTGCTCGTTCCTTCTTTGGTGAATGCTTGCCAGTGCAAGAAACACTCCTCTTCGTCTGTCACCATATATATGAATACAGAATGGATGTTGAGCCAAACCTGAGACTGAAGCTGATCTTGACTGGCCCAAACATTGCAGGACTGTGTTTGCAGGCACCTTTCCCATTAGGCCTAAAGTTGCTAATAATTACCAATATGCCGGCCAATGTTCAACATTATTTGTATTTAGCCTAAAAATGTAAAAATAAAAAATAATACAAAGGTTATTGGCGTACAGCTGTTAAATGTCTTTACTTCTTTCTTATTTAATCTTGCAAAGAGAACTTTTTACCAAATTAGCACTAGATTGAGCATTCTAGAGAAATTCTTGGCATTCACCCTCAATTTGATCGCAATCAGACAATAACTGATGAATTTATAAAACCTTAAATCAGAAAAAACAGCTCAAAATGATGTGCTGCAGCCAATAATAAATGTATATTTTGAGAATGAACAGCAGATAGTTTTTTGAAATTTTGAAATTCGCGGCGATCGAGGTCAAGGGAGCCCCGTCTTACCGTGTCACTCGGATATTAAATTTCCGAAGACGTCGAGGAGCCCTCCAGTATTTGGTGGACTGGGAGGGGTACAGCCCCGAGGAAAGAAGGTGGGTTGCTGCGAGGGACGTGCTAAGTCAGGAGTTAATTGACGACTTTCACAGGAGTCGACCTGACAGGCCCGCTCCTCGTCCTTGGGGACGTCCACCACAGGGACTGAGGCCAGAGAACCGGCCCGGTCGCCATGGTCATCCTCTAACAGCTTCGGGAATGGTCAGGGTTACCCCTCGCTCCTCCCTTGAAGCTGGTTCTGGGGGGGGGGGGTACTGTCATGTCTGTGCCCGCTTGGTCAAGCCCTCAACGCAGTCTGTCACCTGAATACTAGGCAATACTTAGCTCTCTTTCAAAGAGCACCAAAACACGCTTCTCTGCCAGAAAGGTATGGGGGGGATCCTGCTGGTTGCAGGAGTTTTTTGTTGGCATGTGACCTATACTTCGCAGAGTATGCGGAAATCACCGAGGCTCAGAAGGTTTCCGTCATGATGCAGCGTCTAACAGGATGTGCACTAGAGTGGGCTACTGCAGTCTGGGCAGCAGAGGGCGCTGAGGCTCCAGACTATCTGGCTTTTCGGGCCAAGCTCAAAGCAGCATTTGATCTCTCAGATCACAGGAGAGCCAGCAGTGCTCGCTTTCTGCAGCTAAAGCAAGGTAACGATTCTGTAGTGGAATATTCCATCAATTTCAGAATTTTAGCTGCAGAAAGCAGGTGGAATGAGCCGGCCCTGATCGCCACATTCCACAAGGGACTTAATCCGGAAATACAACTGGAGGTAACCTGCCGGGATGAGGGGTTGTCGCTGAATCAGCTGGCCATCAAGGTGGATCAACACAAGCGTGCCAAAGGCCCCACCGTTGGCTCCCATAGCTCTAAATTGGCAAGCCGAGTTCCAGCATCTCCAAGCCCAGCCCTGATCACACCATGACCCAAACCCATGGACATTGGGAGACACTCCCTAACTCCTCAAGAGCGAAGGAGGAGAAAGACATGTGTCTGTACTGTGGGGGAACGGGTCATTTCCTAGCCTCTTGCCTGCTGTTACCTACAAAGTTGGACACTTTTTTACCACTCCACATGACACATAATGGACAATATAATTTGAAGGTGCAACTACTTGCCTCTAATGGTTTTGTTTATGTTTCAGCTCTTGTGGATTCTGGGTCGGCTGGCAACTTCGTGCCCAAAGGTTTGGTGGTGTCGCTTGGCCTCCCAGTAGAGAAACTGCCAGATTCAGTCCCAGTGTGAGCCATTGATGGGCACCTAGTATCAGGGAGGTCAGTTAGCAAACAGACTCTACCTGTCCAAATCAAGGTGGAACCAGCACACGTAGAGTCACTCAGTTTTTTGGTTTTGGAGCATCCTGAACCTCTCCTGATACTAGCCTTGGCTCCATCTTCACAACCCCATGCTGGACTGGGAGGCTGCGAGGGTTCTGAAATGGGGACCACAGTGTAGCCGCCATAGGGAGGCTTCTCTTTTGGGAGCTACCTCCATAGAAAGTCCCATCGCTCAGGCCCCCGTTCAGATTCCCTCACAGTATCGCAGTCTGGCGGAGGTGTTTAGTACCTCAAAGGCCGCACGTCTTCCCCCGCATCAACCCTGGGACTGGGTGATCGACCTCCTGCCGGGTAAAGAACCACCGCGCTCCAGAGTGTACCCACTTTCGGAAAAGGAAACGAAAGTGAAGGAGGAGTACATCTCGGAGGCGCTCCGGCAGGTGTATATCTGCCGATCCCAGTCCCCCGTGTCGGCCAGCTTCTTTTTTATCGAAAAGAAGGATGGGGGCCTAAGACCCTGCATAGACTATCGGGGGCTCAATGCGGTCACGGTGAAGTACGTCCATCCTCTCCCTCTCATCCCCCCAACCATCGAACAGCTCCGCGGGGCAAGGATCTTCACAAAGCTCAACCTGCGGAGCGCTTATAACCTTGTGTGCATCAGGGCAGGCGACGAATGGAAGACCGCGTTCAGCACCATGAGCGGCCATTGCCATTATAAAGTAATGCCATATGGCTTGGCAAACGCTCCGTCATGCTTCCAAGCATTCATTAACGTCGTACTAAGAGATTTTTTACATAGATTTGTGATTGTATATCTGGATGACATCCTTATATACTCAAAGAATCAAGCAGAGCATGTGAGGCATGTGCGGGCTGTCCTTCGTCGCCTGCTCAAGCATGAGCTATACGTCAAAGCTGAGAAATGTGAGTTTAACGTTACGGAACTCTCATTTCTCGGCTATCGCATAGGTCCCGGTGGGGTGGTGATGGATAGGAACAAAGTGGCAGCCGTGACCAAGTGGCCAGAGCCCACGATGGTCAAAGAATTGCAGAGGTTCTTGGGCTTCGCAAACTTCTATCGGCAGCACCACTCACTAGCCTCCTAAAGGGCAAACCAAAGTGGCTTCAGATGACGCCAGCTGCCAGGGTGGCGTTTAAAACCCTAAAGGAGCGATTCACCACAGCTCTAGTACCAAAACTTCCAGACCCTGAAAAACCTTTCATAGTGGAGGTGGATGCCACTGAAGTGGGTATAGGTGCAGTGCTGTCTCAGTACTATGACCATCCATGCAAACTACACCCTTGCGCATTCTTTTCGCAGAAGCTGACCGACGCAGAAAGGAATTACGATATTGCCAACCGTGAGCTGCTGGCGGTCAAAGCGGCGTTAGAAGAGTGGCATCATTGGCTGGAGGGAGCAAGACACCCTTTCACTGTGTTCACAGACCACTGTAACCTAGAATATATCCGACAGGCAAAACGTCTCTGTCTTAGACAAGTTCAGTGGGCCCTGTTTTTTGACCGGTTTAATTATGAACGCACTTATTGCCCGGGCTCAAAGAATGAGAAGGAAGATGCGTCATCACGTCTCTTTCCTGCACCTGAAGAACCAGTAAAACCAGACCCCATTATCTCATCGGATCTCATATTAGCTCCGATTAGTTGGGCCTTCGACACTGAGTTAGAAAAAATAAATTCTCAATGGACCGTGCCTAGGGACTGTCCTGAGGGAAAAACTTTTGTGCCTGAAACTCTGAGAGAGAAGGTGATGAAGTGGGTGCACACCGCTCCCGCTACAGGCCATCCAGGGGTTCATCGGACAGTCAAGGTGGTTAGACGAAAATATTGGTGGCCTACTCTATGGGCAGATGTAGATAGAGCAGTATGGTCTTGCTCCATCTGCGCTGTGTCCAAGGCCTCCCGTTTATTGCCTGTTGGAAAATTAATGCCCCTACCGATTCCGCAGAGACCGTGGTCGCACATAGATGTGGACTTTGTGATGGATCTCCCGGTATCAAAAAGGTACATGGTAGTCTTGATGGTGGTGGACAGATTCTCGAAGGGGGTTAGGTTCCTTCCTTTCAGTTCCCTACCCACTGCCAGGGAAGTCGCGGACGCTCTGTTCCAGGCTGTGTTTTTGCTTTATGGGATCCCGGAGGACATCCTGTCCGACCGAGGCCCCCAGTTTGTTTCCCGAGTGTGGGCAGCATTTGTAAAGAAACTGGGGGCTACTGTCAGCCTGACCTCGGGGTACCATCCGGAATCCAATGGTCAGGCTGAATGGATGGTACAGGAACTAGGACGGTTCCTCTGGGCATTTTGCCATGGGCGACAACACGACTGGGCAGACTTCCTCAGCTGGGCGGAGTACGCTCAGAACTCTTTGCGCCACTCTGGGCATCAACCTCCGCTCTGCCCCTGGGATGGAGAATCCACTGACGTGCCAGAAATTGACAGCTGGTACCGCAGGGCAGAGCAGGTGTGGGAGGGGGCACATACCTCCATCAGTCAAGCGGTAGGTAGATTTAAACGCTTCGCAGATAGACGGAGAAGGGAACCATCGGTTTACAGAGCAGGGGATAGAGTTTGGCTCTCTACTCGGGACCTCAAGCTACAGCTACCATCACGTAAGTTATTGCCTAGATATCTGGGGCTCTTTGCCATTGTAAGACAGGTGAACCCTGCCTCATAAGAATTACACTTACCATCCCACATCCTGTCTTTTATGTGTCTCATCTCAAACCCGCAGTGGCAGGCCCGTTGGATGCAGGGGAGGTAGAGCCCTCTCTCCCTGCGACGATTGAGGTCAAGGGAGCCCCGGCTTACCATATCACTCGGATCTTAAATTCCCGAAGACGTCAAGGAGCCCTCCAGTATTTGGTGGACTGGGAGGGGTACGGCCCCGAGGAAAGAAGCCGGGTTGCTGCGAGGGACGTGCTAAGTCAGGAGTTAATCGACGACTTTCACAGGAGTTGACCTGACAGGCCCGCTCCTCATCCTTGGGTACGTCCACCACAGGGACTGAGGCCAGAGAACCGGCCCGGTCGCCGTGGTCGTCCTCTCACGGCTTCGGGAATGGTTGGGGTTACCCCTCGCCCCTCCCTTGAAGCTGGTCCTGGGGGGGTGTACTTTCACGTCTGTGTCCGCTTGATCAAGCCCTCAACGTAGTCTGTCACCTGAATACTAGGCAATACTTAGCTCTGGGCACGAAGGTAGGTAGGGTTGATGTGTGTGTGTGGTCATTGGGTAGCTAGGCAACTCAGGTGAGAAGCATAAGGCTTCATTAGCTCAGTAGCTGGGTTACCAAGCACCTAATGACATGTCCACCTGTCTAGTGTTATAGTAAGTTGAGTGGCTAATTGTCTGAGTCGTGTGATTGGCTGTGTATGTGTGTGTGGGGGTTTATAAGCCAGCCGTTCTTCAGAATCTTTGTGTGGTCACCCAAGCTCTGTTTCTTGTAAATCCGATGTGTGGACTAGCAAGTACATGAGGGTATCACATCTGAGTTTCCTTTCAGTACACCGAGGAGGAGTGCCACGACAAAGAAAGCCCAGCAGTTCCCCACTCGCTCGCAGGGAGTAACACCAGCGGCTCCCCACTCCCTCTCAGGGAGAAAAGACTGTGGCAGTTCGGGTCTTTGGAGCGAGACAGTAAAGAACCGTGCACGTTACCCTCCATGTCTGTGTTTCAGGTGTGATCCCCGCAGCAGCAAACGCTCAAGAAGATTCCGCGAAGCGGACATAACCATATCAACCTCCCGGTAACACAAGGAGTGGCGACCTCCGAGGATTGCGGTGGCTGAACCCATTCTTCCATTCAGTTATTGTTGTGCAGAGTGAAGGTCCTCTGAACTTTTGTTTGTGAATTGTCATTAAAAGAAGTCGTTACTCATACCTGTCTCCTGCAAGTGTGTCCACCTCTAGCCACCATGACACATATTATGAATCATTGTTTCTATGAATCCACTGTAATTGATGTAATGTAGTGTCTAACACAGTGAATGATCTTCCTCTTTGAAACATTTCCATGTTTCCAAAGTCCTCTTTATCACAATAAGAATGTAAATGTATTCTTCGTTTAAGAGATGGATGCTCACGTGTCTAACACTTTTTAGACCTCGTCTACATTGTAAGAATTTTGCTTTGTCTCACATTGAGAATTATTCTTTTTTTGTTACTATGAATCCACTGTTATGAACCAATGGATTGTCTCTTACAGTGAACTATTCACATGTGAAGCATTTGCGTGTTTCTAAAATCCTCTTTATCACAATAAGAATGTCTTGATTTTAAGAGCCTGATGTTCATGTGTCTGAAATGTGAAACTACATTGGTGCTCTTGTCACTTTACTCAAAGTGGAAATTGGAAGAATGCTGAGCATCTACTTCATTAAAAATATTTTTAAATGAAATACAACTCTTGTCTGTTAGATTTTTTCAAACAGCTTGGCCAATAAGAAAGAGGAGAAATGAAAATCAAAGTTTAGATCCTCATCCTCTGTGTAAACTAACTGGCTGCTTTATTAGACACGCTATGATCATCACTATACTCTATTTTTACTACATCTTTATTCATCTTTTTCCATGCATGTATACATGTGTCTTATATTAGGACCCACATAACAGTGGTCTGCAAGTAACATGTATAAATATATTCTTATTCCTAAATGTAATTTTTGTATGAAAAACATTTTATGATAACACTTTACTTGAGTCTGAAGCTGTTGAATGAGTAAACTCTTGTATATGTTTGTGTCTGTGTCCAGATGATTGTTTCTGTGATACAGAACATTATTCTCTGTTTACATTCAACATTTTTCATTTCAAAATATACATTTGCAAAACTTTTACATTTTGTAGCTCATATACACCTGATTCATGCAGAGAACACCAAACGGACAATACAACATTCAAAGAACTTAAGACTTTATAAACAAATTATTTTTTCAAAGTTTCTGATTGAAATGTTCTAACAGTGTGTGTGTGATTTCGTGTCAGGCAGTATAGATGACTGCAGGAGTGTGTGAGCAGTGGACGAGTGAGATTGCTCTCTCCACAGCTTTCCCACACACTCCCCTTTCACACACTGAATAGAAGTGTGTCTCGTTACATGCTGTTCAGCGTCTGGTCAAGAGGTCAGCACACAACCAGAAGAGCAGTTGTAGTTAAAATAATCTTAATAAAATGAGAAAAATTCAGATAAAATTCAGTAGTTTGCACTTCTGTTATGTGGTTCGAGACAATGAACTGGCTGTAGAGATTCTGCAGTAAAATAGTAAACTATGTACGGTATCTGACAGACTGAAGGAGAAAGTGGTGAATGGTGTCTAATGCTGATTAGTTCTTTCAGGGTCAGTTCATGTTCGTGTTTGTATGATGTTTATTAGGGCAGCATAAACTTCCTCCAGTGTTAAATGGAAACTCAGAAGAAGAGCTGTGACGTTGCTCTTCTCCAGTGTCTTGACTTCGGCTTCAACGTAAAACATGATCAGAGTGAAAAGCTGAGAGTCCATCTCTGGGCAGTAGATGGAGGAGGAGGTGTAGGATAGACAGTGTGGAACAGGATACACACATGTGTGAATGTGTGAGGCTTGGGTTTTCCGGAGGTTCTCACACAGTCTGCAGCCAATGGGAGAACCTGAATGAATAAATTTGGACTCTCTTAGGGGACTCTGTGACACAGCACGTGCCTCACACACAGTCAACAGTTCTCAAACAATTAGACACAACCAGTGAATACAAACATTTATCCTCTCACTGATGTGATGAGTGATTGTCTTATAAAGTGTTGCATTCAACATGTGGTGAAAATTCACTTTTATATTTACAGCAAACAATTAATTACTGTAGTCAATTCATTCAAAGGACAGTCCCAGTCCTGGTGACCCCATGTTCTGTACAGTTTAGCTTCTTTCTTTCTTCACACTTGTAGTCTAGCCTGCAATGTGCTTATTAGTTAACTAATGAGTAAAAGTCAGATGTGCTAGATGAGGCAAAGCACCAAACGGTGTGTAGTGTGTGGTGTGTGGGGTCCTCAGTCTGTGTGATTGAATCCTGTGTTTTTGTTATATTTTCTACATTTATTTCTTTTTGATTATTAAACATCTGTTTTGTTAATTGAGTCAGAGTAAACTTATCAACTCTATGGACAACTTAAAAACATTCTGAATATTTGAACCAAACCAAAATTATGGAATTCTGAGATAATTCTGTGATGTTCAGGGCTAAATACTGAACGGAGATCATTCTGGGAGAAAAGAGCATTACTTTTGAATGCAAGCTGAAAAGTATGAAATGAAACTGTCACAGAGAGCATATTGATTGTGTCATTACAGTTTATTTCAAGCCTTTGTTTAGGAAATGATTATGTATGTCTTAAAAAATACAGGAATAAATAATCCAAACCTTCCCTGAAAGTAGCAAACTCAAAAAATTTAAAGGAAAACAGAAACAGTACATGTAGCTAATGTAGCGTAATGATTAATTTTCTCATTGAATATTCTCATTTTCTCACAACAAACTTGTTGTACAACTCTGTAGACTGCACACAATCCAAAAAGTATTTCTCACTCCACAGGAGCTGAACATACTGAAGTGATGAATATCTCAGACATTTTACACCCAAGAGTTTGAATTAGAAATTAACAATACTTTGTATTAAACAGACACGATTTTCCTCACAGTAAGAGGAAACACTTACATAGAACAAGCTTTCTGTGTCTGAAAGCAGATTTCAAACATTTAACAAAATGCAGAGATCATCAACCCAGTATGGGCTTTCTTTACATGAATATTTCTGAACACATTCATAAAATGTTAATGTTCTTCTTACATTGTAAGAATGTTCAATAAAAGATTGGTTAAAGTTTCCAAAAATGAAAACATCTGTACTTTTGTCTCACAATATGAACAAATATTAATTCACAAATGTCAAATAGGAGGAATAAATTCCTACTAACTCAGGAAAACTTAATCAATGTCAATCTCAGACTGACATGTTTAAGTGTGTATCCTAAAGGTAAAGAGTCCACAGGGCTCTACCAGGGTCTCCAGAGTGCACTAGAGGTTGGAGTTTCTTCTTTGCTGCTGGTGTTCCAGGCTGGAGATCTGAGCTGCAG
>JBBJLS010071731.1:0-10884 GCA_037577275.1 Bryconaethiops microstoma
ATGCTGAGGAGAGACTCTGAGTGTGTTGGGAGGAGGATGTTGAGGAGAGACTCTGAGTGTGTTGGGAGGAGGATGCTTAGGAGAGACTCTAAGTGTGTTGGGATGTTAAGGAGAGACTCTGACTGTGTTGAGAGAAGGATGCTGAGGAGACACTCTGAGTGTGTTGATAGAAGGATGCTGAGGAGAGACTCTGAGTGTGTTGAGAGAAGGATGCTGAGGAGAGACTCTGAGTGTGTTGCTGAGGAGAGACTCTGAGTGTGTTGGGAGAAGGATGGTGAGAATGGAGCTGCCAAGGAAAGGGAGAAGAGGAAGTAGAGGAAAAAAGAATATATGACAAACATCAGCCCTGTAAGATTTACTGTCCTTCATGTGTTAACTGTGTCAAACAGATAACAGGATGGAAATATTACCCTTTAGCTATATAACCTTTACACTGTATGGATGTAATGGCTTTAATCATTCATTCATTTAGAGGAAATGAGGAAGGTATAAGATGTGGAGAGGGAAGAGTCCATTGCAAATATGTCTGTCAAATGAGACTCCATCATCACTTTCACAGATCCGCTAAGAATAAACATTTCTACTGACATTACACACAGCAGTGCTTTCATTTAGGCCAGACACTTAAATCACTCGAATGATCCTTTAGCAACTGTGATCATTCAGTGACTACGTCAGGTGGAGGCAGAGAAAATATTGAAAATATTCCTCTATCTGGAGACCAAGAGAGCACAACAGCCTTTACAATCTCTGAGTCTGACAGTGACTATGATGAAGTAGAGGCTAGTCTTTACCCTCCCTGTGTTCAGCTTAGGTGGAACTGAATGCAACTAAAGAAAATACTGGGATCTCTCCCACCAAAAAAAAAATCTTTCTACTTCTTATGCTGTTTGAACAACTAACAATGATCAACAAAGGCTTTATACAATCATACTGACATGGAAAAAAAATAAGAGACCACTTTTCCTTTTTTCCTGTTCACTGTTTGTACAATTTGCAGCAGTGTGTGTGTGTGTGAAATGCACAGGTTGCTATTCTTTTCTGAACTGTTGCAGTGTGAGCTGTGTAAAAATAAGAAACGCCTCCATATGTGTTGTGAGTTCAGTAGTGTTTGTAGAGCAGCTTTTCTATGTGCTGTATTCCAGCAGCTTCACTCCTGATTCAGTTTCTGATGGATGAAACAGAGTCACACATGCACATAATTTAATTGTTGCAAACAGTAATGTAAGAGTGTTGTGTAGTTTAACATTTCCATGGTATAATAAATTATTTATATGTATGATTTTTTAATTTTCTCCAAACATTTTTTTATATGGAATTTTGAATCAAGTGTGGTCAATAGTGTACAAAACAATAATGACATGCACATTTTACACAGACACACTCCCACAAATTACAAAAGTAATAATCAGGAAAAAAAAAAAAAAGGTCTCTTATTTTTTTTCCATTGCTGTATTTCTAGTAATTAGGGAACATTATTTACTCATTTATCCAATCTTTTTATTTTAAGATGTTTTAATGAAACAACCAACAACAGAAGGCATAGTAGGGAGGATATGGGAGTGTGGATATGGTAATTACTCACAGAGATGATAAGGTTAACCATCAGAGGAATATCTGGGGGTCGTCTAGATAAAACAACCTCCTGTGTCCGTTGATGTAGGAGAATCCTGCTGTGTGAACCTTTCCCCTCTGTGCTACGACCACTCAAGCATGATGGTATGGACTTTTCGGGCTATTCACAGCCTACCTGTCACTCACCAATGATTCCACGGGAGTTTAAATACACATCTGTGTGATTTTTGGCCACTTTTTTATATTCGTATAATCCTCCCATCCTTCCATGGTAGAAGAGTGAGGTAAGACAGTATTACGTCGCTTTAATTTTAGTGTGCTCCCACATTGCAGCATCATTTGCCAGAAAGTCTAATTACAGAACCATATAAAGCACCACTGAGGACGACAGAAAATCCCATAGCATGAAAAAAACAATCCTTTTTATTTCAAATGAGAAAGAGTCTGGTGAGATTTGTAAACATTGTTAAACACACCGTTTAATCTCCAGCCTATGTAGTCCATGTCTGAATTACTTGTTTTTGTAATGTCAACACATATACCTACACTAGACCAGCCGACCCATTTTTGCTGAAGTTATGAGGAGTGTTTCAACCCGGACTGCTTTTTGAAAGAGGCACAGCACAGAGCACCCAATCAGAGCTGAGATTGTTCACATATATCATCCTCAAAGGAACAGAAACAGATTCTGAGTTTAATTCTGAGTAAAAATAATTGCATTCAACTGAATCAGGACTGCTTTTGGCACACACATGTTTTAAGCAAACTAGCGCACTGCATTTTACAGCACATGGATATTCTATTCTGTTACATTTTTGCACACCGCACAGATCTCGCTTCTATTTGTTTGTTTATTTGGAATATACTTTTGTCTGTAGATTTTTATTACCTTAGTTTAGCCTTTCTAAATGTCTCTTTAATTTAATTAATGCACAGTCTTATGGGTACATGTAGGAGTACATTTCACTACTGGACACAGTTTGGGGAAGAACCTTTTCTATTCCAGCAAGACTGAGCGCCAGTGCACAAAGCGAGCTCCATAAAGACATGTTTGGATGATTTCGGTGTGGAAGGACTTGACTGACCCGCACAGCCCTAACCTCAACCCCATCCAACAGCTTTGGGATGAACTGGAACAAAGATTGTGAGTCAAGCCTTCTCATCTAACATCAGTGTCTGACCTCATACTCTACAGAATGACTGGGCACAAATTCCCACAGAAACACTTCAAAATGGGACCAACTCTATATTAAAGCCTATGTGTTTGAATGCAATGTCATTAAAGTCCCTGTTGGTGTAACGGTCAGGGGTCCCAATACTTTTGTCCATATAGTGTATGTGAATCTTAAATCTTGAATCGTAAAAGACTTAAACGTTTAGTAGTGATTAAGAAGCCACAAGAGAAAAAGCAGACAAGGGAAAAAAGCCCAGAGTTGAGTTATTTCAGTTATTTCTCATAGTCAGTGAGTAACGCTGTTCAAGGCTGACTCGGGCTGAGTCCCAAACCTATCCTTTGTCCCTACATCCTGCGCTTCTCCCCTTGTTTATGCACGGCTCTCCCGAGGGCAGGGCGGATTGGGACCGAGCCGCTGGAGAGGAGGACCCCTATTTCAGAGGCGGTCCGGCCCGTTACTCGCAGCCTCCTCGGGCTGGAGACAGGGAGCCGGCTGGAGAATGAAAAGAAAAAGGAAGGGAGACCTTTCCCGCAACTTTTACACGGACTGTAGGGCGAAAACAACTTCTACAATGTCTTCGGTCCTAGGCTGGTGGATCACAGTGGTCTTTTTCACAGGTAAGAAAGTTCTGGTGGGTCTGGACCTTTTCAGACACCTCGGTGCGAAGACAGGTTTCTGAACCTGAGACTGATTTCAGGTGCACAAAAGATGAATAACAGCCAGAGAAAGTTAACTTTAACCTGTAAAGTTTATTTGCAGTCAGACTCCTACTTCCCGTCGTCTCTGTGTTGTTGTTCTTGACTTTCTTTAAATTCATTCTCGAGGAAATGGGAAATGTGTTGTTAAAATATTTACAAATATACGTATGGTCCAAAAGGTTTGAAAATACCTGAAAAATGTTAGTTGAGTACTTAAAACCGAGTACTAGTAGACAATCTACTCACATGTAGCCCAGTCACTTCTCTAGAGGTTTCTGCCTAATTCAGTTTTTTAATACCTATGCTACACAATATGGACAAAAGTATTAGGACACACCTGTTTTTCTGGCTTTGGACTAGAGCCCCTGCTTCCAGTGAAAGGCAGTCTTAATGCTTCAGCGTACGAAGACGTTTTGGACAGCACCATGCTTCCAATTTTGTGGATACAATTTGGGGAAGGCCCTTTTCTATTCCAGCATGATTGTGCCCCAGTGCACAAAGCAAGCTCCATAAAGACATGGTCCAGTGTAATGACATTGACTGTCCCTGTTCGTGTGATCGTCAGTCGTCCCATTTCTTTTGTCCATATAGTGTATATACTTTTCTATATAATTAAACAGTTAAGATGTAAGCAAAGTCGTTCTGAGTGATGTGGTGTGAAAATGTTCTTGTAAATGTGATTAGTAGACAAACTTACAGTCAGAATTGCTTACAGTGGTGGCGATAGGAACCAGACGTCCAAATGACACTGAAAACTCCCTCAAATTAAGTTTCAACACAAAATTGTTAAGAATACGCTGTCTGATGCCTGAGACGTTGTATTACGATAGTTTTGAGAAGCTTTTGGCCTTAAACATGTCTATTAGAGTACAATTATTGTACAGAGGCACATGCAGAGGTGCAGTTAAGTTAAACAGCACCCATATAGATAATTTGTACCTTTTTCCGGATTTACCTCTATTTTACCATCATCAGCATTACCTATACAAATTCAGAATATGCGTGATTGGTTCATCTGTCATTTCAGATAATAAACAAAATGGTTACATTTTAAATGAAGACATTGTTTCTATCATCACCACTTTAAATCTGTAAATTTCTCTACAATTAAACATTCTCATTAAACCCTGAATTACTTTGCTTACAAGTCGGTGATTGAGTTAATGCAGACATTTGGAAAAGTCATTCCCCTTTAATGTGCCTTCAGATTTTCACTTTTAACAACATTTCAGGAGTTTCACTGTACACTAAGGTTCTCTTAACAGAGACAGTAAGTCCTGTTATTCTCTTCAAGTGCATCTGGCTGAGCTCCACACCCACCACACTAAAAAGGCTGAGTGTGCTGTTGCACCTGACCTCCCTTCTTTAGTTCACTTCGCAGGATTTTCTCATCCTCTCGTCCTCTGACCTTCCATTTAATCCTAACTAGAGTGACATAATAAAACCATGTGTGGAACGCGGTTCTCCTGTATGAACCGGTTCTTCTTCACTTTGTTTCTGTTCCTGTAAAAACCCTGGAACTAATAAACATTCCTTCTTTCTTCACCTAAAGGCCTTTGTAACGGGGGCTTTATTCAAATTCCGGCGAGGGCTCCTCTCCTGAGGTCCCTCCTAGAAGAGTAATAAACAGATCTGCTGGCTCTCGCCCTTGTTCGGTGTTATTCCTCCTTCAAAAAAAAGAAGAAAAAATAAAAAAACACAGTGTTTCCAGAGAACTTGGTTAGGGAAGGTCTGTCGCCACACCCCTGAAAGTAGGACTCCAGCGTGAGTCCCAGTATTTTGCCTTTTGCCCCTTCATTGTTTGTTCCGTCTCTTGTTGCGCTTTCCATCCGATCTTTGAACGTCCGCGCTTTCTCTGCCTCTAATTCATATTCATCTCTTGTTGTGACAGGTCGTCATTTCCACATAAATTAAATACATTTGCATTCTAAACAGTAAGTCTACTTACTTTTGTTAATAATTATGTTGATGTGGAAATGTAATTCATGTGGAAATGACATATTTGAACATCATTCAGTGCTAGGACACACGCAGCTTATTGAATGCACACACTGTTCATCTTCCTCTCATGGACTGGACTTTTCAGCCCAGATGTTTTTGAGAGTGTGTGTTTTCCTAAGCCCCCCCCACCATGTGAAAAGGATTACTGAAGCCTCGGAGGCACGGTAGCCCACAGGGGTGAATGTAGGGCTGCATCTTATGGGCAAAATACCACATTGTGTTTATGTTGCTAAATATTACGATTGTTATACACCTGAGGAGTCGATAATTTGGCAGGTCCTAAAGACTGGCCTGCTTTATTTTATGACCAAAGTAATAGCGGTTC
Source organism: Bryconaethiops microstoma (assembly GCA_037577275.1). Taxonomy (NCBI): domain Eukaryota; kingdom Metazoa; phylum Chordata; class Actinopteri; order Characiformes; family Alestidae; genus Bryconaethiops; species Bryconaethiops microstoma. The sequence goes on from JBBJLS010071731.1 coordinate 5,775, forward strand.
ATCAAACCGCTATTACAAGTCAGAGCTGTGACTGAGTTAAAAAAGATCGTGATTGGTCAGAGGGCTGGTCAGTAAAGGCCTTTGAAGTCATCAGTTTGTATTCTGTGTCAAGAACTGTGGGTTCAAAAACATTGCTGCTGTGGACATACAGATAGTTTTCCTCCAAGCTTCACTGGGTCCTCTCAGTTGCTGTCTTGTTAAGGAGTCAAAATTAAAATTTGCTTCATGTAAGCGACCACTGCTGTGCACTAAACTGACCTCATAAGGCATACGACGTCACTGAAATTCACTACACCAGAAATGAACTTAGTTAAATAGGTTATTTGGCAAAAAAATAAAAATCAGGAGAGAAATTTTGTTCTCTCCTGTTGCTCACAGTAAGTCATACTATGTCCTAAACCCCATCCACAAGTCTGCTCTAGCGTGAGCTTTGAATAAATAGAGAGGGATGTATATACTGAAAAGATTTAGGTGACTGTTGGCTTCTAGTGCTCGATGGCATTGTTAACATCACAGATCCAGTTGTAAACTAAAGAAGCTAAATCATGGCTGATTGACCACATCTGGGGGAAAAAGAAAACTGTGTAAATGCATTTTTTTTCACCAAACTACTCCTTTAAGCTGCTTAGGCAGTAGTAAACAGAGTAGGTGGTGTCGTTACTTCTTTTTAACTGTAGACTCACTTTCATGTGGAGTCAATAAGGTTAATTCGCAATAATAGATAACAAGCAATATTTTGTGCATTCTGATTTAGAGATATATTTTACAGGCATCTGTGATGGTTAAGTAAATAATAAACAACTCCTAACCCCAGGCAGGCTGACCACATTCTTTTAGACTAATGAGCTGTTTTCGAGAGCGACCGGTTGGAGAGTGCGGTGATAATAAGCTCTTCTCAGCGGTGCTGTAATTTGCTGCATCACCGTCCTCTGGTTAATGATAACAGAAGGGAGGCCACAGAGCAGAGTGCTAAAGTAGAGGTTGTGCAGTTTTATCGGACGGTGAGTAAGAGCTGAAGAGGCTTGTTAAAGCCCACAATGATACAATAACAGCAATTATAGTCTGTGAGTAACTCTGCGAAGAAGAATTTCTCACATCACACCTTTGTGTTCCAAATTTTTAATCTTTCAGCACTATCTACACCTCTGTCCAAACCTTTTCCATCTCTAGTTTACTACTAGTTTTATAAAGTAATTAGAATTTTTCAGTTATTATTGATAACAAGTACCTCACTATTTAGGCCAAGTCTCCTCTTTAAGACTCACATATGTATGTGTCAAAACTGGGGATCAAGCGCTCGGTGTCCCGACAAATGCTTGGACAGTTGTGCTACTCGAGAGCCTTAGTGTGTGTTTCTGTTGTTCTGTCTCTCAGGTGTGCCGTGGAGTGAGGCCGTGCAGGTGACGGTGCGGGATGAGCGCAGATTTGCGATGCTTTTCCAGTCGGTGGTTTTGCCCTGCCAGTACACCAGCGTCTCCACTCAGACTCCGGTGGTGCAGTGGTATTACAAATCGTACTGCCGGGACCGGACTCGAGACGCTTTCAGCTTCCCCGAGACCCTGGGTGTGAGGGGCTCTGAGCTCGGCACCACCTCCCATCTGGACTGCGGCGACAGCAGCCGAACAGTTCGCATCGTCGCCTCCGGACACGGATCCTCTGTCACCCTCGCTGAGTACTACAAAGGCCGAGACATCTCCATCATCAACAGTAATATACTTTTATTACTGCTGATATTGTTGCTACTAGCTCGCTGTTACTATAGTGCTGGTGCTTCCACTGGTGCTGGTGTAAGCTAATGACACAGAGCGGCCGTAGAATGAGGAATATGTCATTAGTTTCCTGTTGAGTCTAAGAATTCTAGGAGTTTTTGTCTGTCATGAATGAAAAGGCACAAATGATCAAAAAGGTTTCTCTGTGCTCACAGAGCCAGGTAGTGGTGTCTTCTGCTGTCAGCAGAACTTTTGAAAAAGGGATCATTCCGTTTCTCAGAGTGTGCAGTAGACTCACTGAAGGTTAATTAGTTTGGCACCTGCAGTGGTCTGACTAATCACTACACACTTCTTTCTTTGGTTTGGGTCTTTGCTTTTTTGATGTTTTTTTTTTTTTATGTTGATAAAATGTTTATAGTAGTTTTTAGGTTCACCCAGCTTTCCTGCAATGGCTGCAATGGCTGCAATGCCCCAAAGGCCTGCATGAAGGTTCTGTTAGTGTATTCAAAACAATCAACCGTAATAGACTCAACACCGTCTAGGAGGAGAGCGCTCACAATCTCAAACAATGCCTCTAAGCCACAAGTGTTACTCAAGTCTGTTGTGGTTTTTATGGGAGTGAAGTGAAGCACCCTTCAGAAAGTCAATCATTCAGGATCTGCCCCTGTTTGCTAATTGAAAACACATGATTTATCCGCTTCAGGCTAAGTGGAGTAAACAACAGATGGAGCACAAGGTCATGGTGGTGGTTAAAGTGGTTTTGTGCATATTTAGCGTTTCTAACATTCCCCCTTGCGAGAGAACACCATAAATGATCTCGAAATTAAAATGAATGTGTTATTTTGAAAAAGAAAATATGCACTTGGTGTTTAGATGACCCATGTCATGGACAACCAACTTTGTCTCACTTTTTAAGTTATATATTTAGATGTAATATGTATATTTGTGAGTACCATTTAGCACACTGTCCATGTGGTGCACTTCTGCAAGCCTGTTTTAAATATTTCATGTTTTAAATATTAACATGTTTACTAATTATATATGTATGTTCAACCTATAGTAGTTTAGTCCCATCCGTTTGTGGTGAAATTCAAATTAAAACAATTAGTTGCAGTCCACATTTCTTGTCTAATACTTGCTTTGGTGTCCCTTGCTTTAATAACAGAATCAGTCCTGTCAGGTAATGGTTAACACCATCCTTTTGAATTCCTGTCTATTTCAGCCCGCTCTTCCGTGGACAGTTTTCACGTCTCCACTAAAGTTCCCGTGTTTCAGCATTTCTGTGTTTTACCTGCTGCTCCTGCTGTTCCACACTGAGAACTGGGAGTGAGGTCTGAGGTTTCGGCTGGTCAGTCAAAGTGTATAGGCGTTCTATCGTGTTCTGTTTGAACTTTTACAGATTTAACCTTTCTCATCAACCCACAACAGTCATCATGGAATGTGGGAGAGTCTGTGTTATGTTCTTCTCGGAAATGGAGCACAAAGTCTGTAATCCCTGCTTTAAAAATTTTTTTAATAAGCATTCAATAAGGACTCGTAACAAAATTTTAGAGCAGGAATGTTAAAGAAATGTTTATTTTTGTCTAGTGAGCTTAAAAGAAGTGTCTCAGCCTGTACTTCATTTGAAATGAGGTGTAATAGAGGGCAATCGATCTGAACAGAGCTCATTTACATGTATCAGACTTAAAGGCACAGTAACAAAAACAGCCTGTTTCATTCTAAGTTCCAAAGAGAGGCTGGAAAATGGTCATGTAGAAGCGAAAAATAAAACCACACAAACGCCATAAATGTCGTTTAGGGAAAGAAAAAATACATTACAAGAAATTATATGGACCCTAATTGCATATCAGTGGTGAGAAGGGCATGACGGAGAGGGAGTTCACTGAATATACTGTAGCATCTGGCTCCATTTCAAAAAGTGCACTTAAGTGTGCTCTGCATTTTTAACTGTGCTGTCTGATTTACACTGACTGTAATCTCACTTTCACCCTGTCAGCACTGAAAAAGAAGGTGTCAGGTAGCAGTAGAGAGGTAAAGAGCTTTGTTTTGTTTCTGCCTAAGTCTCTCTCTCGCTCACTCTCTCCATGTTTTAGTGTTTTGTACTGAGGATGTTAATGGGCGATGGTTCCTCTGGTGAACTCACAGCTATGTTCAAACAATGTCTGGGCTCTCCTGAAGGCAGCAGTTTGTTACAGCCCACTGGCCCCTCTCAGGACAATTTGTGAGTCTTGAGGCTCTGAGATTTGGAGAGTACAAACAGCTTCATAGTATATAAGGGTAGTCAGTATTCATGAAAAATGTTTTACATTTTTGTGATAAATATCACAACATTTGAAAAAGATTTTAATACTTGAAGACATTTTTAAAACAGACAATTCATGTTTTAACAATAAGTATCATAATGTGCAGCTGTGCCACGTCAGGTTCCAGATAAATCTCTAGTCAATTTTGTCTAAGGACTGATGATGTTTGAAATACACTCAGAAAACCTTATTATCATAACTGTAGGTCATTGTATCACTAACCCTTCAGGATGCAAGGTATGGACATAACACCCTACAGCAATTGCACTAAAGCTTCCAAAATACCTATTCGTGAACTCTTGGTGTCGTGTTAGTAAAGACTGGCCTTTATTTTTTACCCAAATTATTATACCTAGAATGATTACAACTAGACTGCATTTCAGCGAGAAAATGCAAAGTGTGATTGTGTGGTTTCTATAAAACCAGTGTTTGGAGACTCAGTTTTGCTCACAGTTGGGTATCAAACTGGACTCTCTTCATCTAGTGTGCCTTGTTTTACTCCTGAACCATGGAAAGGGTTGTTAACTTGCTGTCTATTACCAAGCCATTTATGGTTAAGGATGGCTGAAATGGGTGGAGTGAACCACTCTTTTGCGAAAATGGGTGGGAAAAGCGTGCGTGGCCGCATTCACAGGCTGATTATTTGTATTTTAAACTACAAAAAACAGTCTCTTTATTAGTGTGCTGCGTATTTAGCTCTGCACGACTGATTTGTTGCTCCAAGTTTTGTCACATTCTGGCTGCCATAGCTGTGATGTTGAGACACGACATACTTTTAAGGTGTCTCGCCCCTCTGGTACTCTATTTTTAAACAATCAATCAGTACTTGGCCCCTGATCGACCGATTACAAATGTGAATACACACACAATACACAGGATATCAAAAAACATTTGAGCATTAGAATTTTGCCAAAACTCAGTACGGGCTCGAACGAGAAGCGGTGCCAAAAACAGGTTCATAATTCCAAATAATAATACTAAAAAGAAGATCAATAGTGTGATTACTTACATTTATCAGATACTTTTATCCAAAGCGACTTCCATTCCATTCCTTAACTACAGGGGACAGTCTCCCTGGAGCAACTGGGGGTTAAGGGT
>JBBJLS010071732.1:0-10884 GCA_037577275.1 Bryconaethiops microstoma
TCATGTGAAAAAATTAACACCCCGTCATATTCGTGCCGCCTCTGCCACACCCCCAGCGGGTTTTGCTAGGCACCCGCTAGTTAAGTCATCTGTGTATCCTTTAGTTCCAAGCAGTTTGAGTTAAAGCCTTGTTAGTTTAGGTTGTTTGTGTGTTTCGATTGGTGTTCATGTTTCTCCTCAGAGCCAGCCGGTCCAGCAGTATAGCTTGCTGTCTCCCTCATATTACACTCTCGTAATCTCCAAGAAAGCCTGAGTTACATCACCGCTCCCTCAGTTGTGTGGCTCTTGCTTCTCCTACCAATGTCGACTCTCCTAAGAGCTTTCTGGACTGGAAAGCTCCAGTTCTCAACACTGAGTGCCTAATAAGAGGTTCCAGCATTGAGTTCTCCCACAGTAATCTGAATATTGCTCTCCTTCTCTCTCCGTTGTTATTTAGAAGTAATCTGTGAGGCTGAAATGTCCTTTGGCTGGAATCTCCCCACTGTGGCTGCCACATGTCACCTCAGACCCCTATGTTCCTGGTGACTCCCGGTGGGGAGTCGATCTTCATCAGCCCGGCTCAGCAGAATAGCGATGTCTTTGCACCCTTGAATAAGTGCGGCCCTCAATGTAAAACTGGGAAAAGGAGAGGCTCTCAGCACTTCAGTTAAAGACTGTTTCCACTTTAGTTGAATGGGATTAAGATCTGGCCTTTGACTTAGCCAGTCCTTGGTGGATGTGGATGTTTTGGGTCATTGTTATGTTGCAGGGTCCAGTTCTGCTTCAGCTTTAATTTTCTTACAGATGATCTCACATGTTCCTCAAGCACACTCTGATACATGGTAGAATTTAGTGTGGATTCTACGATTGTGAGCTGGCCAGGTCCTGCAGCAGCACAGCATCCCCAAACCATGACAGTTCCATCTCCATGCTTCAGAATTCGTATAAGGTACTTTTCCTGGAATGCTGTATTTGGGTAATGCCAAATACTTCCTCTGTTCTGGTGTCCAAATAGTAAAATCTTAGACTCATCACTCCAAAGAACATTATTCCAGAAGTCCTGGTCTTTGTCTGTGTTCTCTCTGGTGTGTCTTGTTTCTGTTTTTTTTCTATATATTTTTTTTCTCTTCTTCTTTTTCACTCTCTTTTTATTCTTCACTGTGGGGAGAGGGGTAAGCTTGGAGTGAACCACAAATTAAAAATAAAGTTGTCCTCCAAAAAAGGGGGTGGTGGAAGGCCAAAAAAAGAAGAGGCATGCACTTTCACATCAACAGTAGCAAGAGCCTGCTGTAGGTATAGCAATAACATTTTACGCGTTTTTGGAGACTGATTTAAGCATCTTGTGGTCTGCTCTCATGGTGAACTTGCTTGGATGGCCAGACCTGGGCATGTTGGCAGTTGTTTTGACAGTGGAATGGCTGATTGCAAATTCTTTAGAGATTACCAGACTCATAAGCTGCTTCAATCTTCTTTCTGAAGGCCTCAGGCAAATCTTTTGATCTCACCATGGTGTTCACTCTCACTTCAACAGCCGGGAGCACACCAAAGTAAATGTCTGAGGTTTAAATAAAATAGTAACAGTTCTAATCATGTGCACCTGGTGTGATTTGAGACATTAAGTGGGAGGAAATGTGGGGGTGTCACCAGAAATGGCATTTTCACATAATTAGATTTTACAGAAGATTTTGTCCAAGAATACGCAGACTTCCATTTCGTAATACTCTTTATTTTCAAAAAATAGAAATAAACAGGCATGAGGGCCTAACAGAACACTGTCACACGCACCGGAAATGACTCACGTCTCCGAGTATATAAACAGGAAACTGGAAGGTATCTGCACTCAGTCATTTGGGTTCCAACCTGGCTCTAATCCAAGCCATAATCTACGGTACCATGAGTACTTCTGGCTCCTCGGAGCATTTATATACCCTACTGTGTGCGTGTGTGAATGTTGATTCCTGGTGTGGATCTTTACTCTGTGACTGGAGCGTTCGCAGATTAAAGCACGTGAAATACCAGCTCTTTCATTTGTATCCGCGACTGGGCTCTTCCTTCACACTACACTGGGCAACCTGTCAGTTCATTTCTCATCTCTCAGCATAACAGAATGACTGAGTCCACAATGAGCCCAGTGGATTTCGCCCACCTTGTGGACATGGTGAACTGACAGGCGGTTGAGATTGTGACTCCCAAGTAGGAAGTAGCAGGCTTGCGCACGCAGCTCACAGAGAGCCCTGCAGGTCTTGGTGAGCCCTGCAGAGAGCTCACCAAGACCTGCCTGCTGCTCAGCCAGCATCCCAGACGGGGGTCCAAACTACTCTGCCCCGACCCCGTTTTACCCAAGTTATCACTACCTGATAAGTGGAATGGGTCAGATGGGAAGTGCGATTTGTTCCTCACTAACCTCTCTCTCCTTTTCGAATTCCTGCCCACTCACTACCCCTTGGATCGGAGCCGCATTGCGCTTCTCACCTCCCTCCTCACTGGGCAGGCAGCCGAGTGGGCTACGGTGGTCCTGAGGTCCAATAGTGATGCCGCCTTCTCCTACCCAGACTTCACTCAACAGCTCAGGGCCGACTTTCAGGACCCTGAGAGCGAGGTGGAGGTGGACTAGTGGCTGTATCACCTGCGGCAGGGAGACTGTCTGGTGAGTAAATACACGGCTGAGTTCCGCACCCTGGCTGTCCAAATCATGTGGGGCACTTGGAGGAGCTTCTCTTCCTCGTTACCTGGGACACCTCCTCACCCATCATCCTGTGCCACCCTTGGCTCGTCCAACACGACCGCCGTGGACAGTCAGCCACTGTCCATCAGCCCTATCACCCACCAGACCCAGCCTATCACTATCACCATCACCATCGGGGAACACTTGGAGGAGCTTCCCTTCCTTGTTACCTGGGTCACCTCCTCACCTATCATGTGGCTCGACCTGTCAGGAGCTCTGCCTCCAGGTGAAGGCCGAGATGTGCTCAGGGGAGTCAGAGGCTCCCGACGTCGACCTGGAGACCATTCCTGTCTCGTGCCGTGACCTGGCGGGGGTCTTCATTAAACAGCGGGCCATTTAGCTGCCTCCTCATCACTCCTACGACCTGGCCATAGACCTCCAGCCTGGCGTGGTAATGCCCTGCGGCCGTCTGTTCTCTCTATCTACAGGGGAGCAGAAGGCCATGGATGAGTACATCGCTGAGGGTCTCCATCAGGGAACTCTCCGACCATCGTCCTCCCTTGCGGCCACGGGGTTCTTCTTTGTCAAGAAAAAAGACGGGGGTCTCTGCCCCTGCATTGACTATCGGGGGCTCAACTGCATCACCATTAAGAACCGTCATCCACTCCCTCTCACCAACACCGCCCTGGCCGCTCTTTCTGGTGCCAAACTCTTTACTAAGCTGGACCTGCAAAGCGCCTACAACTTGGTCCGCATCAGAGAGGATGACGAGTGGAAGATGGCCTTCGTAACCTCCACTGGCCACTACAAGACCCTGGTTATGCCATTCAGACTGTGCAACAGTCCGGCGGCCTTCCAACACCTTATCAACTACATGCTTCATGACAAGCTGTGTAGATGGTGCTTTGCTTACCTGGACGACATCCTCATCTACTCCAGGACCCTGGAGGAGCACACCCAGCATGTCAGGGCAGTTCTCGAGAGTCTGCTGGCCCACCAGTTGTTCTGCCACCTGTAGAAATGCACTTTCCACCAGCGCACCACCACATTCTTGGGTTTCGTCATCTCCCCCCAAGGTGTGGCCATGGATCCCCAGAAACTGGAGGCTGTGCATTCTTGGCCCCTGCCCTCGACGCTCAAACAGCTTCAACATTTTCTGGGGTTCGTCAATTTCTATCGGCGTTTTATCCGGGGCTTCAGTTCAACTGCAGCACCTCTCACTGCCCCCACCAAGCCATTTTCACCGGCCCTTCTCCCTCGACCCACCTGCCATTCAAGCCTTCAAAACCCTTTGCCATCACTTCACCACCGCACCCATTCTTCTCCATCCGGATCCAGCGAAGCCATTTGTTGTCGAGGTGGATGCCTCCGATGTGGGTGTAGGAGCCGTCCTCTCACAGCGAGGTCCAGACCAGAAGTGGCACCCATGCAGCTTCTTCTCTAGGAAGTTCAACCCCACTCGACAGCAATACAGGGTAGGGGACCGCGAGCTGTTGGCCATCAAGTGGGCCCTAGAGGAATGGTGTCACTGGCTCCAGGGTGGCCGTGACCCATTCACGGTCTGGACGGACCACCAAAACCTCATCACCATCCAACTGGCCAAACAGCTCAATGCCAGGCAGGCACTGTTTTCGAGCAGTTCAACTTCCACCTGTCATACCACCCAGGGTTGAAGAACACCAAGGCGGACACCCTCTTCCAGCAACACCAGACGGAGAGCCTCCGGACGGACCCCACGCCTGTCCTGCCACCTCACCTCATCCTGGCTCCCCTCCGGTGGGGGTTAGAAGACAGAGTCCGCCAGGGGCACACCTTGGAACCTCCTCTGGCCGGCACCCCGCCTGGATGTCTCTATGTGCCCACCGGCCTGCGCCCCGATGCCCTCCAGTGGGCTCACTCTTTGGCCATCGCTGGCCATCCCGGATCCTCCAGGACCTTCAGCCTCCTCCAACGGGCCTTTTGGTGGCCCCACATGGCCCATGACCCCAAGAAGTATGTCCAGACATGCGCAGTGTGCGCACAAGCCAAGTCCTCCAAACCAACCCACTCCCGGCATACTCCAGCCTCTCCCCGTCCCCACACATTGCGCTGGACTTCCTCACCGGCCTGTTGGCCTCCGAGGGGAAGAACACCATTCTCACCATCGTGGATCGCTTCTCCAAGGCCGTGCACCTGGTGGCTCTGACCGGACTCCCCACAACCAAAATCACTGCTGAACTGGTGCTAGAGCACATAGTCCGCCTGCATGGGTTCCTCAGGGACATCTCGGATAGAGGTTTAAAAGTTTTAGTCTTGATTAATTGCATGATTTTCTGCAAAAAGATTTTTTTGTTATATGCAAAATTCAATAATGAATTCAAAAGTGTCACATGGGGCATGGATAGCAAGGTGCAAATGCAGGGTTCCATTTTACTTTGAGTTCAAAGGAAGCGCGAGTGCCAAAACACAAAGAAACAAACTCCAAAACCAAGACGCAGAAGACGATTGACTCTCTCACAAAGGTACAAAAGACAGATGGCACATTTACAGAAGACAGGTACAGGAGACAATGGTCCGACCCGGGGTTTGAACAAAGGCAACCTAAATACACAAACAACTTGGAAATAAACCAATGAGAATAGATAACCACTTAACCTAAATACAAGAAAGCTGACTGAGGACATTAATCTAGACACAATGAACTGATATAGAACTCTCATTTCAAAGTAAAAGTCCTAACTAAGCCTCTAGCGGCCGCTGAGATTGGACTTTACAATAAGTAGTGTATGGTACCCTCAGAGTCCAGAGTGTATGCGCCTGGAAAAATGATAGCTTTAGAACCATTATAACCCCTGGCACCCCCCAATAAACAGCCAAGACGTAGAGCATATTATTAACAATTCATAATATTTGCCTATTTCTCATCATTATCAGTGTTATAAACTGAATAAGCTTCAAGTTAGCATTTTTTGACAAGGCAGCTTGAATTGATGCACTGCTAAAGTAAATATTTAAAATAAAACAATTTTCTCTGATTTTGCATATTATTTGTCTATCATCAGTGTTATAAACTGATTGTAAACTGTTTGAGCTGTATAAACTTAAGAGGTGCTTTTTTCGGCAGGGTAGCATGAATCAATAAACTCTGCTGCCGATTGGCGCTATGGTAGCATTTTTCGACAAGGCAGCATGAATCATCAGAACACCGGCGCCCATGGTCCTGAGCCACGATCATGACAGTATATCAGACACCTTCCAAGCAACAGCAAGTTAACATTTATAAATCTCATTTCTTTTTTTTCTGAACAGGTACCAGCAGAAACATTTTTCTTTTATCAGGGAGCAGCAGAAGCAGTCAGTATGTTCAGTAGTGAGTATCTCTGTTAAAGTGAGGTGAAACAGTTTATTGGCTTAGTCTGAACATGTTCAACAATGATTGTCAAATCTAACAACATATAGATCCAAAGTTTATTATATATTTCTTAAAGCTTTTTTTCAAAACGCTGTTTTTTTTTTAACTCTACAAATCCATTATTTTTTTGTCTTTCATTTTGAGGCAAGAGAACATGCAGTAATAAACAGCTAAATAAATTAAAAAATAACTCGAAATACATTAATTTATGGTTAATCTAAACAAATAACTTAATAAAAAATAACATACATAAAAATGGCCAATTAGTTCAATCTTAAATTCAGAACCATTCTCACCTCAATTTGGCAAAAAGATCTAAACTTTGATTGTGTGTGTAATATTCATAAACTTTTAACTATTTGCAGTAAAATGTGTCGTCTCTGTAGCGACTCTCTCTCTCCCCCTCTCTCTCTAAACGCGTGTGCTGTGTCTCCACCCGCCCCTCCTCCTCCTGCTCCATGTGCACACAGATCCCAACACACATCATGTAGCTGTTTTTCAGAACCATCAAAAGTATTTAAAACAAATTGAAAAGACAGTTTAAACAAGCAAGCAGAACTGCTCTCTTCAGGGAGCTGCCATGCTGGATAGTTTAGAGCGCTTTGCGAACTCTGGTTGAGAGGAGATGTCGCATTTTTCTAAAAAACAGGTATAGCGCTATCACGGTTTGGGGAAAAAACGCAGTTTACAATCCATTTTAAACAAGGAAATACAATTATTTGGCATGAAACATTGATGGAGCAGCGAGCCGGTTCAGTAAACAGCAGAATGGCATGGCAAGCGCGTTTTGGAAAAGAGCTCCTCACACACACATACACACACACAATTTTTTTGATGTAGTACTCAATCAAATGGTACGCACCAAAATTAAAAATTCCCTCTGTGCCTCCATGGTTCCGAGGGGGGGTGGGGGTTAGGGGTGTGCACACAGAGGTCTGTGCCTCAGTTGTGGCGTAGTTCGGGGGGGTTGGGTTGCTAATATTAGCTGCTAACTGCCTTGTGAAGTCCTGCGTGCAGAGGTCTGTGTGTCGACCATGTCTCGGGCCATGAATTTGAGGGGCGGGGCATGCAGTATGAAGTTACTCAAATTAGGGACGCATTTGCGCTTTGAATACTGAAAATTGCCATACATTTGCGTACCACATACGCCAATTTTTACTTGCGTACCACTTATGTCAATCCCTGTATATATAGAATAGGTTTTAGTTATCGAGTGTGTGGGAAAATGGTGTATTCACATTGTATTGATGGAACACTGGGGTGCAACAAATGTTACGAATGTCACCAACCTTGTCGAGAGCAGCCACGAAGCCAGCGTCATTATTGAACGCCGACATCACAAGCGCATTGTACTTTTTATGCACATCCAGTATGGTCTGCACATACATTTTGGGATCCTAGGAAAGAAAAAAATTATATCATCATTAAACATCATAATTCCAAAAAATGGTGTACCATACGTAAGCAATTTCCACTGAGATCACTAAAGTTTTCTGAAACAGTATAAGGCATATTCCTTCCGTCCTTTCTGAAATGGAAGTGTATTGTATTTTTGACACTGTTTTGAACAGGCCCTCGTCCACTTGGCCTTTGTTGTTTCCACTCAGGGGGAATTCCCAGTGGACTTCATTACCAGTCTCTTTTAGAATATAGGTGCAAAAGAACACTTTTGCTTTCTGAAAACAGCGGTTCTGTTTTCATGTTTAAGTTTTATCTTTGCTTAGTGATTTTTAATTTGGCTAGTTTATTAAATTTGCATTGCAGCAGATGTGGGGCGGTGTGGGGTACAGCTGCACTTGCTATCCACAAAGAGGGGTTTTAAACTGAAAATGTTTGGTCGTGTTGGACTCCTCACATACTCCTACCCCAGTCAAGGGCAACTGCTGCTCAAATGCTCTGGCAAAGATTGTTGTTTCTGTTGCTGTGGACTAGAGACTCAAACTCCTCCTCATTCAGACTCCAACACAAACTACCACTACTGACTAATTGTTCCTCTTCACTCAGACCCTAACCAAAACTGCCACTACTGGCTCTACCTGTTCCTCCTCACACCGTTTTTGTTTGTTTGTTGGAGGGGAAGAAATAGCGTTTTTACAAATAAATGCCCCAAAAAGAAAGACAAACCTGACAGAGCAAAGACAAATACTTGAAAAATACTGATACTGATACGAGATCAATATTAAAAATACTCATAATATTGATCTCGTATCAGTATTATCATAGTCATTAAACTGATATCTGATGATCCATTTAGTGTACACCAGAAGAGCAATTTCTGTGTTTTAGCAGTTTTACTGCATTTGTAATCCTAAATAAATACATGAATTATTGTATTTTATTTGTGAATTATTTATTTTTTCTGTAATGCTAATCCAGGTAGATTCATTCCCATTATCTACTTCATGATGCAGGAACATGAAAAATATCTAATACTGGCATCAAACATTCAATATTTTAAAACTCTGACCTTAAATTTACTCCGTTAGCCTCCTAGTTAGCAACATCAAGGCTTTACAGCAAGCAGCAACAAAAAAAGAGAGGCAATGCACCATGGTTTTTATTCTTAACCTGATGATTAGGGCAGAATTTTATGCTTAGTTTATTGCATCAAGGCCAGCCTAGCAAAAGGCAGCTCTTTTGTCATCACACAAGGTGTTGTGATGCCAACAGATCCTCATAAATGATAAAAACCATTTGCCGTTTTTGGCTGCCAACTTTTTTTACACTGAAAACCTTAACATTATACTTATTTCTCACTTTCACGTGTTTATATTACTAGTTTATACATATTTTACGCTAACATAACATATTTAAACTAACATTTTTACATCACTAGTTCTTTCACATCCGAAAAAATCTATTCTTCTGAAATCCTACTAATTTCAACTAAAATTGTGCATCATAAATAATGCAATGCCAGGCATTCTGCTTTGATACGCCCGCACAGCACTCTGGGGGAGGGAGAATTATGCCAGACGAGTAAATAAAACCGCCTTAAGGAGTGAAATTAGATTACGCTTGCAAACTGAGAAGATATGGAGAAGGCCTTGAGGATGTAATTCAGGAAATGAGCTTCCACCTGCCTCCATGCAACAGCCACAACACACATTTAGCCGAGTAAACAACCTACAGGGGCCGTGAGAGCAGAGGGAACAGCAGAACAGGGCTCGGATGAATGTTCTGCTAGGCTGTAAAAATGGAAAAACCTTTGCTACTTTAATAAACATATGTGAGGAGATGCAACCTTTATAATCAGATCTTGGTCTTGGACAATTATTTTATATCTTTATGGTATGTTCTAGAATGGCCCTCTTGTTCCTGTACACAATAAAATGAATAAGGCAGTGCAGTCTGACGCTATAATTACTGTATTTGAAAGCACAGGTAAATCAATGCACCCTGTCTGAAGCTTGTATTACTTAGCAACAAATGCCCTAATTCCGCCCAACAGAACACGTATCAGTCACCAGCTCCTTTAGAAGTACAACGTCATGCTGATTCATGATTTCAAAGCAGGGTGGAATACATGGAAGCCGATTTCGTCGTCTTACATTGAGAGCTGAATCCCCACACTTCTCTATGGCTGCCAGGCCCTGGTTGTGAATGTGAGTCTCCAAGAGCTTCTTCAACTCTCCTAAACCGTCCGTGATGCGCGACACAAGGTTATACATCCGGCCAAGATCTGCAAAAGGAGAAAAAAAACTAAAATAAATGCTGTTCATGTAAAAAAAAAAAAAAAAAGTTGAAAATACAAGCTCTGTAGTCACAAGCTCTAGTAGTCACTAGTGTAGCTGTGTTTATTCTCGTCTATAAAGTGTGTATTCACCTCTGAGGAGAATAATTTACAGTAAACACACCTAAGCATAGCCAGAGATGCGTCTATAGATACGTTTATAATTCGTACTCCACTTTGACCATGGAGAGGAAAGAAGCATTCATCAGATTTCGGCTAATATAACAAGCGCACACCTTTATTTTTTTTACACCCCAGGCCATGTGAATCTCTTGCTGGGTTGCTAAGCACCGCCCGCAAACATAAACCCTGCCCGAGGACAAGGGGGCATGGTGGACGAGGCTCAGACGTCACAGCGTTTTTTGTGGCAATGTATACTTTTTCATGCATTTTAGTGAGAAAAATATAATTTACTAATTTTGCAACATAAATATTAACATAAATTCAGCTACATTTCCATATAAAAAATAACTATAAATGTTTTGGAACACAAAGTAAGCACATCTTGGGATGGTGAAATACCGCTCTATCGCTTTCTGCTTGCTGCTGATTGGCTGCTGCCCTTTGACGCAGCTGCAGTCCAGAAATTCGCCCGAGGAGCGTTCTCGTGTTTTTCGTTTTGTTCTTCTTAAAGCCCTGTATTTTTATTACTGTATATTAAATTACAGTAATCCCCTGCTTTTCGCGGGGGTTACGTTCCAAGAGCACCCGCGTATAGTGAAAAACCGCACTGTTTTGGTAAAAATAATTTTAAAAAAAGCCTAAAAATGCCTATTTTTATAGTGTAAACCCTAAATATTCCCCACATATGCTCCCAAAACACTTTAACTTCATTTTAAACTCAGTTTAATACATTACCCTTAAAGAAAATATAAAGGTAAACCCATACAGACTGTACTGTAATTCACGCACGGGCATTTTCATTGGTATGCGCTGTCGTTTTCTTTGGTATAAACAGGTAAATACAGCAATAAATTAGTGTAATTTTTAGTAATAAAATACAGTAAAATGTCGGGGTAATGACCAATAATTTTTACACCAATAATTTACTGTTCATCAGCCGCGCGTCTTATTAAAGCAGACATTGGACGGCGACTGAGCTCAACAGCCTCTTTT
>JBBJLS010071733.1:0-10883 GCA_037577275.1 Bryconaethiops microstoma
CACACACACACACACACACACAGGACACAGACACACACACACACACACACAGGCCACAGACACACATACACACACACACACAGGCCACAAACACACATACACACACACACAGGCCACAAACACACACACACATACACACACAGGCCACAAACACACACACACATACACACATACGCGCAGGCCACAGATACACACATGCAAGTCACAGACACACACACGCAAGTCACAGACACACACACACACACAAGTCATACACACACACACACACACACACACACACACACACACACACACACACACACAGATGCACACACGCGCACACACACATACACGCACTTTCACTTTTTGTCCAATTTGTGTCCTTTAGATGCTGCTAGACTGTAAAGTCCCCTCACGCGCTCCATCTGCTCGAATGTGGCCGCGGAGACGATGGTGGGCGGAGCCTCCTCGATGATCTTCTGGTGCCTGCGCTGGATGGAGCAGTCCCGCCCGAACAGAGAGATGGCGTTTCCATACGCGTCCGCCAGTATCTGCACCTCCTGATGACGGGCGTGCTGCGCCAGCTGCATGATGAAGATCGGCGAGCCGGGCACCTCCGCCTGGACCTGTAGAGCAGAGAACATTTACATCATCAGGAATACCTACATACACGCCGTCACACATACCACACACTAACTTTCTGCTGTGTAGTATCGTGTTATACAACATATGTACCATTATACATACCATCAGAAATACCACATATATACACCATAAATACCCCATATATACTATATATGTACTACTTTACATACCACAATTATAACCACCATATATATGCTACATTCATACATACTACCATAATCGTCAGCATATGTACTACATATATACTACCATGTGTAATATAAAGCAAAGGAAAAACACTACAGCTCAGTATAACTGCATAATAACAGACATGTGCAATACTTGA
This sequence comes from Bryconaethiops microstoma, assembly GCA_037577275.1. Lineage (NCBI taxonomy): Eukaryota > Metazoa > Chordata > Actinopteri > Characiformes > Alestidae > Bryconaethiops > Bryconaethiops microstoma. The sequence goes on from JBBJLS010071733.1 coordinate 950, forward strand.
GAATAAATCATAAATAATGCATTAAGGTACTGACACCAACTTCACGTCACAGAATAATTTAAAGAATGTTTTTGGCAACAACGTCCTACCAGTTATTTAATAACTATTTGCACCAGAACTGTTTGGCAGTGGAACATGGTTTCAAAGTCCTGTACTAACATGTTTAGGCATTTGATTACGTGTCTGAAGTGAGTTAGTGGCTGGAACGGTGCACAGCGTTTGGAACCTGTGTACCTGTCTGAAGAAGCTGGGAAAATCTTCAGCACTGTCCACCTTTCTGATGCCTTTCCCTCCTCCTCCCTCCGAGGCCTTAATCAGCACAGGGTAGCCGATCTCCTCCGCGCCCTACGAACAGAAAACACAAACTAGATGCTTTTCCAGAAAAAAATGTGATTGTATGGTCGCTATAAAATCAGTATTTGGAGACACACAAACATTGGACACGCTCTCTTCATTCAGAACCACTATTTACTGTCTCTTACCAAGACATTTATGGTTAAGGACGGCTTAAAACAGGTGGAGCGAACCGCTCTCACCCAAAAATGGGTGGGAATAGTGCACACAGCACTGATTATTTTGAATTAAACCACAACAGTGACACATGTTTTCATAACTGACTTGTGCTTTAGTGTTTTGAAGCCTGTTTATGAGTCTGCTGGGTGTTTAGTAAGACTGATTTGTTGTTCCGTGTTTTGTTGCTTTCCCGCCATCACAGCCGTAACGTCTCTCTCTCCACTACAGACTCTCTCTCCACTACACTTTTAAGGCGACTCGCCCCTCCGCACTCTCTCTGCCTGTACTTTATGGAAGGGTCTCGACCACAAAAAACACATTTTTAAACGATCAATACTCGACCCCTGATCGATCAATCAAAAATCTGAATGCGGACGCAGTATTGGAAATAAAGAACGTTGTAGCATTGGAATTTTGCCAAAATTCAATACGGGTTCGGAGAAGAATTGGCGCCAAAAATATATATTAAAAAAATCATTAAAAAAATTAAATAAAAAAAAAACCTCAATTACTGAAAGGGTCATCTAAAAGGTTTCGCTCCTAACGACTCATAACTGGAACAGTGGTGTGTCAACATTAAAGGGACCCCATCTATGTACCAAAAACAGTCCCAACTCATTTTTAATGACCCCTCTTTATTCTGGCTGCTCTTGTTATTGTGCCTTTAAGACTGAAACTTGTAAATCATCTCTGTTCTGATTGGCTGCCCTGTATCGTGCCTCTTTCAAAAAGAAATCGGATCTTAACACCCTGTATAGCTTCAGCGTGAATGTGTGGAGCTTAACTGCTGAATGGGTGGATATATGGTAATAAATGCTAGTTTTGTGACATCACACAAACAATCAACTGAAAACGTCCTCATAAATGGAGCGTATGGTCTTGCGAGAGAAGAGCACATCAATAAGTCACAGATAGATAAATGATAAAAGGTGAAAGATGTAACGTGAAAGATGTTAGAGGTGTAGTTACAGCGAGGCCTTCGTCCACGTCTCTCACGCAGCCTTTTGTGTAGACGTCCAGTGGAACGCTGATCATGTGACCTGGCATCTGCTCCTCCTCCCCCCACGGCACCTTCAGCCCTGCGGAAAAGGAGAACAGATGAACAAAGCCTTGATAGACTACCGGGGATTTCCTCATTACACAGATGTGAACAGAGAGGGTTCCGAGTGGTTTTAGTGTTGAAACGCTTCACTTTAGAGAAACTGCTCACAGTGGAGGTGAATGGAACCAGACGTCTGCCTCTAAAAGCTCCTCACAGAAAGTTCGTCCATCAGATGGTTCTGGTTGCGCCGCCTGACGCCTGAGACGTTGTTCTACCAGAGTTCTCAGAAGATTTTGGTCCTAAAACTAAACCCATTCATGGTGAAGGGATACATGCAGGGCGTCAAATAGGTCAAATAGTCCCCAAAGAAAAGTGATTTACAGAATCTGAACTATTTTACTTCATCAACATCCATATAAACGTGGAGCGTCACTAGTGAATAAAACAGCTGGACTTGTGTTGCAGACATCTGGTTCCATTCATCTCCACAAACCCACATTGAATGACTCTTTACATCTCAGTTACCGAATTAGTCAGGAATTTTGGAAACTCAGTAAACTGTCTCTATAAATGATGTTTACAGTGTGAATGCTGGTGTGGAGATCTGTTTAAAGAAGTACAGTGCAGATTTACCAGAGCCGCTCCAGGGTAAGGTGGGGATTCCTGCAGTCTGGGCTACGATGGAAGACGCCACTTTATCTCCCAAAGCCCACATGGCTTTACTAGACGGCCCTGCCACAGAGACGGACATGGACAATGTGTTGCAGGAATTCAGAAAATATAAGACAAAACGAGAGATTCGTCAGAGACGCAATGACTTGGACTTACCTAAGAATGAAACGCCTGCTTTGTGCAGCAGCTCCGGCAGTTTCGGGTTTTCTGAGGCGTGACCCCACCCGGCCCACACCGCCTGAACACAGAACACTTACTCTTACTCATCATCGTCATCATCACAATCATCATCATCATCGTAACACTTCACACAATCAACACTTATCAGACACAGAACACTAACAGAAAATTAATACTATCTACTATTTTTAATAAAGCTTTATGACACAGTTATGAAAAGCTCAACATGCCTTCAGTCCTGCAAAAAATGAGCATCCTTTAATAATTACTAATTAATAATTAATAATAATTACGGACTCTAACTGACCCTACTATGCTAATTACAGACTCTACTGCTCTGTGGTTAAGTCTCTACACCGAGTTTATTGTAATCTCAGCTATATACACGTATACAGAGAGACGAGACGGCGCGGCTCCAGATTTTACAGGGTACAAAAGACAGAGCAAACATATAAATATCAACTATACATGTAAACTCTAAACTAGAAGTAAATAAATAAATATAAGCACTAAACTAGAAGGCCCTTTATGGTGCTCTTACACTGGCACAATAATAAAAGACCTCAATAACAAAAGTGACAGAAAAACTCTCCGCCGGTTCGACTCCACGGACGCGGTTTTGGGACGACCGGCCATAAACTGTGGAGAGAATTGAGTCAGAAACTCCGTTACTGGACTGAGATACACTGGAACATCATAACCTGATACAACTTCAGTACCATCACAGTACAGTTTAGATACAGAACGGTTCTACAGAGCTGTGGAAGAAGAGCCTTTATTAAAAGGGGATGGTTCGCTGGGGGCTCGGACCCTTAACTCTGCGAGTAGCCCAGCACTGAGCTTTACTGGTGTTCCATCCAGGTGTTTAGTCGAGGAAAGGAAATCGATCCGGTGGAGTAAATGAGTGCAGTACCTGCACTGGAATCCTCTTGGCGATGTCCACGATCATCTCCACGTTGGCATAGTTATTATTGTTAGGCCCTCCTGGGACTGGCACATAGTGATCGGCCATCTTAATGTACTCTAAAGCACAAGAACACAGTTGGGTTCAAAAACACACTCAGAGCAGCGTAATGACAAAGAACCTACACTTAGAGACAAAATCAATATTTTCCAATATTAGCGCCAAATACTATGACAGTCACACGTTATTACTATGTATGCGTTTACAGTGGATATCAGAAAAACTAAACTGATGGACAAAAATTCCATAGAGCTCGTTCTGATTGGTGATTGTTCAATAAAAATCTGCACTACCATGTGACCAAAATTGATAATAAATCTTTAAAAAAATGTCACCATTTGGTTTGACCGATTTGTTCAGATTTTAGTTCAATCTTGAATGTATGCGTGAAAGGACTAAACCTCATTTATGGTAATGAGTGGGTTCAACATCTACTTGTGCTTCTGTGATTTTAATACGGCAAAGCTTGGTATTACTCCGGCCTGCCTCACCCGCATTGGCCTTCAGGTCCTCTGGTGTAACCATGACGACGAAGCGAATGGTCCTCTCGTTGCGGAACATCTCGTAGGACCAGCGGCGGATTGAGCGCATGCATTTCACCGCTGCGATGCCGTTGTTCGCTATCAGCACCTGCAGAGAGAGAAACATCAACTCCGGCTTCGACAGACAGATACACACACACACACACACGCGTGCGCACACGCATGCGCGCGCACATACAGGTATGTGTTCACAAAGATTTGATTCATTTATGATTCATTTAACCATAGAATGAATCCTCAAAGCTCACATTCCAAAAACATTTAGAATCATCTTTAAAAACACACTGAAGTTAAACAAACACTCTAAACACCTGCAGGTACTGTTTACACAGCAGAGGAACACAAGCAATAAAACACAATAATACATTATAGTACATCATTCCAAGGGTGAGACAGCAGCAATACCTTCGAACAATTCAATTTCATTCATCATTATAAATTCGCTCATGTTTTACACAAAAATCTGAATGAATAAAACTGCATTCAGAAGTGCCATAACCAGGCTGCAGGAGGGCTGGACAACCGGAACACGCTGGAGTGGGATGTTGAGATTGCATTTTCTTGGGATATGTGAAGTGTGATTGCACAGTCGCTGCAAACACAGTGTTTAGAGACACACAGACATTGGTTTTATGGTCTGTTACTGTGTCTATCTGTCTAGTACCAAGCCATTTATGGATAAAGACGGCTGAAACGGGTGGAGTAAACCACTCTCGCTTGAACACGTGTGGGAAAAGCACATGTAGTCACATTCACAGGCTGACTGCTTTTATTTAAACCACAACAAACCGTGTCACATGACCTTATAACTGACCTGAGCTTTAGCGTCTTGAAGGCTGTTTAAGAGTCTGATGTGTGTTTTGCTCTGTAAGACTAAAATTTGTTGATCGGCATTTTGTCACTTTCTGGTCACCTTAACCAGGACGTTGAGGTTCTCTCTCTCCACTATACACTTTTAAGGCAACTCGCTCCTCTGCTCTCTCTCTGCATATAACACAGAGGGGACTCGACCACAAAACTGATTTTTAAACGATCAATACTCAGCCCCAGATCAACAGCAACGTTCCAAATACATGAGCAATACACTGAATATGAACGAAAAGCATGGCCAAAGTCCAGCTGTAAAAAGAATATCAATAATAATAATAATAATAATAATAATAATAATCCTTAAAAAGAACAATAGTGTGACTGCTGACTGTCAGTCCCCTACAATGCAGCATCGCATTTCCATCAGAGTGTTTTGATGCATTATGGGTGAATCAAAATAATGTGTTTATTTATTAATTCACCATAAATAACTTCAGATTATTATTTCATAAATGAGCACATGCAGTCTACTAACGAACACTGTGGTGGTCTTTAATCACAGAAACAAACTGGAATACTAGTCCGGGGGGGGTTTTACTGAAATGTAGGGACCAAAAACTTGCAATATCTTAATTTTAAGAAATAGCGTCAGTTGGTGTCCAGCACTGTGAAATCTCTCTGTTGTCGTTTTAAACTTTTGGTGACGTTGGAGGTCCGGTGTCCAGCACAGTTTGGTAAAGTAAAGTAAAGTGGGCAGTGTATGGGGACGGTACCTCACATATGGGAACCTCAGTGATGACACTAGCAGTCCTGGGATTCAAACCCACAACCTTCTGATCGCAGGGGAAACTCCCTAACCACCAGCCCACCAGCCCACCAGCCCCCTCCTCAAACACACGCGCTAAACCCGACAATAAACAGGTGAGTTTGACCTGACAGTGAACCCCACCCACACCTCACCTTTTCTATGACATGGGTGCCTCCGAAGCGCTTGACGAACTCGGCCGGCGAGGCCACGGTGAAGTCCCTGGGACAGTCCATCCTCCTCTGCTCTCGGCCTTTCCTCATCAGGTGGGGACCAGACATGCTAGGCCTGAAACAGAGGAAACGCACACACGTGACACAGATGATAACCCCCCCCACCGCCCCCCGCCCCCCCCATCCGGAGATAAATAACAGGTACATGTGCACAAGAAGCCTGACCTTCTCGCCTCTCCGCATGAGCTGATCTTAATGCCCTGCAGTGAACCTGCGGCGATAACCGCGCTGATACACCAGCCATATCTCGACTTGTCGGGTCGTTTTGTCTGCACTTACAGTCTTACGCGAATGTCTGGGAACTCTTATACAAACAGCTCGCACTTACTTCCACCAGAACAACAAAAACAACCTTTTCCTGCTCGTTTTAATGCACCGTTACAGTGCATTCACTGAACTTTACACTTTACAAGCTTTTTTTTTCAGAAAACAACGGACATTAAAATTAAAATGAGCAAAATTGTAAATGTTCTCTGTAGAGCACGGACGAATTGTCACTTAAACGTGGATGACTTTTGCACACGACTAGTTAAGGCATCGGGTCCCGTGTACCACAGTAAATGACAGCCGGACGGACAAAAGGACAAGAGACACAGTTATCCTGCCATGTTTTTGGCTACAAACGCCACATTTGAATTTACAAGCAGCGAGAACGTGCTTAAGAGCGCATTACATGAATACACTAGAGGCTAAAACTGCTCCAGTAACTCTCAGTACATACCGTTTAATAACCCATCAGACCTTCTGCCCCGCTCAGCTGATTCCAGCCGGCCGGTGCTCCGTGTGCCGCAGCTCCAGGTGACTGCCCTCGCAGCCGCATGATATGGCCCTCGCCGGCCAATCACAGGCCTGAAACTAATCACTGCAGAAACACTTCGTCCCAGTCTGGACTGTAACACTTCCTCTCCTGCTGAAGTGTCACGTCAACGTACGAAAGCTCTACTTCTTCCAAGACACGGCTGAGAACGGACGACACGAAGGGACGTTACAGGGCAACTAGATTTCATTTCTGTGAGAAAATGCAAAGTGTGATTGTGTGGTTGCTATAAAAGCAGTGTTTGGAGAAAGAAGACCGGATTTATGACCCAAAAAAAAATAAAAATTCTGACTCTTCATTCAAGTTCAAGTTTCAAGTTTCAGCTTTATTTGTCATACGCATGTTAGCACAGGGACAACATTGCAATAAATGTGATCCATGTGCTAACATGCATATGACAAATAAAGCTGAAACTTGAACTTAAACGAAGAGTCAGAAAAGGTGCCGTTTCAGTGCCAAGCTTTCAGCGCCGTGTTTTACCCCTGAAGCACGAGGGGGGGGCTGTTAACTTGCTCTCTGTTATCCAAGCTGCTTTAAGGACGGCTGAAAACCGCTCTTGTCCGAAAACGGGTGGGAGAAAGCACGCGCAGCCGAGTTCACAGACTGATTATTTTTAATTAAATGAGCTTTAGTGCCTTGAAGTGTCTTGCTGTCCTCCCTGTTTGTTGCTTTGCAGCCGACATAGTCACAATGTCACAGTTCTGAGACTCTCTCGCATGCACACCGTCAAGGCGACTCGCCCCACCGCTCGCTCTTCCCATACATTACAGAGGCAACTTGACCACAAAAATTAAACTCAGTACTCAGCTCCTGATAAACAAATCAAAAATCTGAATGTTCTAGCTTTGAAATTTTGCTAGAATTCAATATGCGCTCAGAAAAGAAGCGGAAAAGTAGCAGAACACTGAACAGCAATAAGAAAACTTAAGTTTGAACAGTAGTGTGATTGTGTCAGCCTAAAACACTTAATACAGTCTGTTTGCAATACAACAGCCAGCATGCATTCCACAAACCCATCCTACATCTTCCATATAAGGGGGGGGGGACTAAAGTAGTTCAGTCCCACCCATTGAGCCCACAGCACTTGTTTAGCCCTGCCTGATGAACCTTAGCCCCTCCCATTCCGCATACAGAAGCATAGCTCCACCCACTGATCCCACAGCACTCGTTAGCCCTGCCCACTACAGCAAATTAGTCCCTCCCATTCAACATACAGCAGTTTAGGCCCGCCCACTGAGCCTCCAGTGGTTTATTGCTGCCGATTCAATCAGTCTGAGTCTGAAGTTCAAGGCGTGGGACAGTGATTAAACTGCATGGCCCTTTAAGGCTGCGCTGCACTGTCGTGCTGTTCTGTCTGGAGGTGAAAAGGACGTGTGTGTTTCTCCAGCTGGCTCTGACACACTTTGACACTCAAATAGGTGATATAAAGGACAGCTCACACACTGAGAGGCTGATCAGATCACATGAAGCGAATGGTAAATTCATGACTCACGATACGGTTAAATAAACTGCATTTATGCAGATCTGATCAAAAATGTGCACTAACGAAATATGAGCATACCTGCTTGATTTAGTTTTTCCAGTTTCAGTTCATTAGTAAATAAATCAGCTTTTTCCAGAAATGCAAAAAACTGAAAATTCTTGATCATTTCTTTATCGTTTATCAAGAATTAGTCATTTTTTCCCTGAGTTAGAGGTGTTGGAACAGACAGAATTGAATCAAGGACTGGGACAATAAGCAATTAAAAAAAAAAAAAAAAAACAGCACAAATGCACAAAAAAGGAGCACAAAAGTATATCGATATTTTGATATATCGATATATTCAGAGCCTCAAACTCCTTCAGACATTTACACACAGTCAGTGCTGCAGCAGAGCTTCAGCCAGGAGTCTTTCGTCGATAAAAAAGTGCAACGGAGTAGTATAAGTTAGTTTAAAATCTGCTTTTTATCCATAAAACTGATGAAGCTACACATGAAGCTAACATCAGTACTGAAAGTGTGTGTTTTCCGAAGGTCTCTTCTCTGCATCTGTACATGAGCTGTAGATAAAACTCGGACTGGAGCTTCATGTAACAGGTCGGAGAAAGCTCAAACTCAATAAAAGATCGATTCTACTCATGAATTTCATGAGTCATGCCAGAAAAAATACAATCTAAAACGATGAATGCAGTAATTTACATTTTATACATTGAACTGCACTAAACCCAGTTAAAGAAGACTAACACTGCCCTCTTTGCACTGAACCACACGGTGGGTCAGCATCAAATCGTGATATAATGAGATTTATCACTAAACTGCCGTAGATGTAATATACCTCTGGTTTTAAATAATGAAAATATCAATATGTCAACAATTATGACCACTTTTGTGCTCATTTATCAGTTTTTTCAAAACTGTCTGTCATCCCAGCCCTAGTGTTGATTAAATTCTGTCCGTTCCAACGTATCAAACTCCTGAAAAACTGACTGTGATTCATAAGTAATGATTAACTAGATTGAGTTTTTTCCCCTTTTACGTATTCTGCTGAGTTATTTACTAATGAATTGAACTAAACCAGGAAAAAAGAAACCAGGCAGCTATAACCACATATCGTGATCTAGTGTGATTTTATCACTACAGCGATAAAAGCATGTTCTCCTCAGGTGCTTCAGCTGCAGAGCTGCGATAGAAGATAATCACACATCTCGTAAAGCCCGAACCGGACCGGGGCAGTGGCCAGAGACGCTTGAGGGAGTTCCAGGTGGAGAGTGGGGGGCTGGGGAACCTCAGGAGGAGCAGAGAGCTTTATTCTCCACACAGCAGCTGCAGGAAACACGCAAACAGTGCAAAAAACTAACTCTGCAAACGCAGGCCGGTCAGAAAGGAAACGGACGACTCACTCATGCCCAAGCCTTTATTACTGACCTCCGGAGGTCCTGAAGACCAGCTGACCATCTGCCGTCCATCGCTGTCCATCACACACTCCACAGACGAAAGAGAGACATCTCCACTATTCTCTTTTTCTTCTCTGTCTCTCACTCAATTCCCTCTTTAACTTTTCCTTCCGTCTCTCTTTCTCTCAGTTCGCTCTGTAACTTCTTCTCTCTCTCTCTCTCTCTCTCTGCAAGTTTTTTTTCTCCCTCTTTCCCTACCTTCCCCTCCTCTTCCTCTCTTTTCTCTCTCACTCTCTCCTCCTCCTTCTTCCTCTCGCTCGCCCTCAGTCCCCTCCCCCACGCAGACCAAAACACGGCAGTGAAGCAGAAGCACGTGGCTCGGAAACACGGCGTGTCACTCCTGAGGCGCTTACAGGAAATCTGACACCCCACACACACACACACACACACACACACACACACACACACACACACACACACAC
>JBBJLS010071734.1:0-10883 GCA_037577275.1 Bryconaethiops microstoma
TTCCATTTCTTTGTCATTGGACAAACTTACAAAATCAGCGAGGGGTCAAATAATTATTTCCTCCACTGTATATATATGTATGTATATTAACCTCATTTGCTTTTGTCTCTTACACAGTGTTGTGTTTCCTTTGTGTGTACATGTGTTTCTGTGTGCATGTAAATCTGTATGTGCTGGTGTGTGTGAGTGAGTGCTAACAAATACAAACAAGCTTTATTTCAGTGCAAGTCTCTTCAACTTATGTCGCTCATATTGTAGCATGACCCAGACATGCCATTGGGCCCCCTGTCCATTCGCTGTAGAGCTTAAAGGTCACATGTGATGACATCCCCAGGAGAAATGCCCATGTGTCTCCAGTTGCCAGCATGTCCCACAGTGACCGTCTCTGTATCCATTAATTTGTTTCTCGTTCGACTTAAGCCATTCCACACTTTGTCCCTGTGTCTCTTGCACTCTTTCTGTTGTTGTGTACAGGCCTCTCTCAACTCAAGCCCCCTCTCTCACGCAGTCACGCCCTCTTCAGGCTATTGTAAGTACAGCATGCAGAGTCATCCACTCTGTTGCTGCCTCTGTTTGAGTCCCAGTCTGTACCTCTAAAAGGCAGGACAGTCATGTAGGAGCTGCATGCTTGGGGCCTTTTTTAAGCCCCATTTAGGAACCACTCTAACTACAAACACTGTTTTGCAGTTAGTGGTTAATCAGAAAGAGTTTAATAAGAACACTCCTGGTTCTTATTGACCTCATGGCCACCAGTGTCATTGACCCATGGCAAACTCTTTTATGATGATAAGGTTTTCTCAGATGCTTTCTGCTTTAAATCTGGGGGTTTTCTAAAACGACATCCTGAGAGGTATCCCTAAGAAAGCCGGTGTATTACTTTATGGTTGGGAACATCCTGAAACTTTACTTCAAAGACCAGTGACCATTTGGTCAAAACATCTGCCATGCCTAACAGAGATCTCCCCCTAAAAGAGATCATACAGCCGCTTTGTCTAAATATATTCTACATTAAACTTTAATGGGAACAAAAACAAACTATATGAAACAAAATATTTAACACTTAAATCTTCATTACACTTGACGCACAAGCATTTATGCCCAAACAGTCTACACCACCGCTTGACTGGCCTATGTGCTCTAGGCATCCGGTCTCAGATGTATTGGCAGTGTGAGGCGTGTATCCACCTGGTAACGTCCCGTCTACCTTCAGGATTTCCAATGTTTCCGTTTGAAGTCCCGCACCAGGATCAGGTCTCCAGGTTCCAGATCATGCGTTGGGCCCTCATCTGGCTTTGTTAAAGTGTCTTTTATCTGTTGTTAAACAGAATTAAAAGCGACTGACAGTAATACTGTAACATTTCATCATCACAATGTGTTGTCAAACAGTTTCCTGCCGCTTTCTCTCCAGGCGGTCCAGTCCCCAAGTTCATTGGTTTTGCGAAAAGGGTCTCAAAGGGAATTTGTTCTGGCTCTCCAGTGCATTCTTATGCAGGTCAGTACTAGAGGTAGTGCGTCTGGTCATGCCAGGCTCATGTCGTCACATTTGACCAATTTCTACTTCAACATACCATTTTTTTCTTTCCACTGCGCCTGCGCTCTGTCAGTGATATGCAGTGTTTTCTTGAATCTATGCCTAGGAATTCTATCGCTTAGCTCACAAAGGCACTGCTTACCTTTTGTGGAATTCCCTATCTGGGAACAACTTCAGATCTGATCTTTAGCTGCCACACAGTCATGTGGTTCCCCATCACCTGGAATAGGGAGAAGAGTAGCGTAGTTAAGGGCCATGTAACTTTTATGGTATGCACAACAGGGCACCATTATATCGTAGTCACCTGGTGGAGGAGAGGTATGATGACCGTATGCTGTACTAACAGAGTTAAGTTAGCATAGCCCACAAGATCATATGAAGCAACTACTGCATTTTTGGCTGCAGCCACATTTCTGAGACAGACAGGAAGGCCCGCTGCCACTGGATCCAGGTTTGATGAAAAAATATACCACAGGCCTAAGCTTAACACCATGTTGTTGCAACAGTACTGATATCGTGTGCCCCCCTTTTTTTACAAACTGTCTGTGTGAATAGTTTTGTAGGGTCATTGATGCCCAGGGTGGCCAGGGCTTATTTTAAAGATTGTATGCGATCATCAGTCCAGTGTAATTTGCATCCTGAGGATCATTTCTGAGAGTTCATTGCCCGAAGGGGTGGCTCGATTTCTGAATATTTCGGAATAAAGCTCCTGCAGTAGGAACACATGCCTGAATATGAAGCCAACTGTTTCTTTGTTTAGTGATTGCTCTAATGGCTTCCGTGTGCTTGTGAAAGTGACTTTCCCTTGTGGGAGATCAGATGACCCAAAAACGTAACCACCTGTTTCACGAACTGCAATTTAGAAAGACTGGCCTTATGGCCATTTTCTGCGAGGTTCATCAAAAGCGGAAAGCGTTTCCTTGCGACATTGCTGCTCAGTGGGTGCTGCGATTAACAAATCAACATATTGCAAGAGAGCGATGCCTGGTGATAGCTGCAGTGGAGCCAACGAGTTGTGCAATGCAGTTATAAATGGGAGGGCTTTCACAGTACCCCTGACACAATCGTGTGAATGTGTAAGGCTTGCCATCAAAGTTGAACGTGAACCAAAATTGCCTGTCCTGATGGATGAGTACGCTTAAAAATGCGTTGGCTAAATCAACAACTGAAAACCAGGCTGTGTCTGAAGGAATTTGTGATAGTCGTATAGGGGAACAGTCGTGCTCTGGGCTGAATGACAGCATTAATTGCCTGCAAATCTTGTAAAACCGCCATTCAGTTGGTTGTCCCTTGGGGGGGGGGGTGGCGGCCTAGTGGGTAGGATACTTGCCTCTGGACCAAGAGGTCATGGGTTCGAATCCTATCTTCAGCACACCACCACTGGGTTCCTGAGCAAGACCCTTAACCCAAAGTTGCTCCAGGGAGACTCTCCCCGTAGTTGGGGAATTAAAGTCGCTTTGGAAAAAAGTGTCTGATAAATGCCGTAAATGTAAATGTCCCTAATTTTCTTTGCTGGGAACAGTGGTGTTTTGTGGGTATGACCAGGTGAGCATTCAACAATTTCGCTTACAGGGCAATTCGCCTCCTGGGGCGTGTGCAAAGGAGTTGGCCTGGGCACTATGGAAAATTCTGCCCTCGCACATGGGGACGCAATCGTCCGCCTGCATGCATTTAAGTGCAAATAGACCCATATCCTAAGGATATATGGGGAAAAGAGTGCTCCATTGAAAATAATTTAATTTGTTTGTCTGGCAATAGAACTGAGACATGCAGTATTCTCATGCCAAAACAACCGATCTAGATGTAGCCTCTCTGTGATGGGTGGTTTGTTCCATTCAAAGTCTACTGAAACATGTGCAGTACGGTGTAAGCTGCGAGCATTTATAAAGTCACAGGTATGTGTCTGTAATCTATGTTTGACAATGGTGACGAGAGAAAGAGAAATGTCCACATCCGAGAGCCACCCCTCATAACAAAAAAGAGACGTAGTAAATAGCAATTGAAAATGTATTCCCCCTTTCGTTTTTACCACCATTCTTTCCTCAGGGCAGGATAATTGTACGCCTACAGAGCATGATAGGTCTCATCCCGGCAAATTCACCAGGAAAACGGGAAACAAGGAAACTATTTAAAGCTTTTCTCAGCCAACTGGCAATTTAAGGGTTGGAGGAAAAGGCTCAATTGTTGACACCCTACGAGAAACTTGATTTTTGCCCTTCTATTTAAATGGTCAGTGTTGGAAGGTTTCTAAAGGCTAATGTCTGAAAGAGTATAATTAATGGCATTTGTTTCTGAAGGTGGATGTCAATGTATGTATTCATATGACCTGTCCTTCTGTTCGGATGAGATTTCCCCTTCTCCCGTCACCTCCTGTCAGGCACCCATGTTCTGGACCCGGATGGCATCCTATGTCTCTTCAGTTGGAGGTTGGGGATCTTGGTCGTGGGCATCTTGGTCCGACCACTCGAGCAATCCTGTCCGTGACACCAAGTGATGTGATGGAAAAATATCTATGACCACTCTTTCTTATTAACAGGTCGGAGTCGAGATGCATTAAAGCTGTTTATTTCTTTTCCAACAAGAAGTTGTTGTTTTGCTTTTTGCTAGTTTCTTACTGGGGCTTTGAGATTCTGTCCATTAGTTAAAGCAAGTTTTGCAATGGGAATCCAGGCCTCTTTCTTCATGGCTAGCCAATACTAACAAACCAGAAACGGGATGGGGAGGAGTGGCCGCTTTCTACCTGCTTCTGCATGACCAATCCAGAGAAAATGAAACTTTCCGTTTGAATTTTAAAATTAAAGCAAGAACTTTGCATATCATTTTTTGATGTCCTTCTTCTTCTGAGCTGTATTAATGTTTTGTCTATTTAAATCAATGGACTGGATTTAACTGTTTTGTGCCAAATGATGCCAATGAAAGTGAATCAGCATCTATCGTGCACTAGAAAATTGTGCTGTTGTCACTTGAATGTTTACGTAGCCTCTGCTGGCTAACAGTTGAACTTTAACAGCTCAAGACCCGTCTACTCGTATTAATCAGTTATCAGACCTGCTTTAATTAGCTTTTATTATACTGAGCAAAACAAAATGTGAAAAATGCTAAAGATTCCCTTAACAGATAGGTAAATGTATTCAAACCTGCTTCATAATGTGGAATTCCAGTTAAAAGTTCTTTGGTGGGTTTGTGAATATGTGAATAAGGTTCAGTTCCACTGCAGCACAGCAGAGGGCGCTAAATTGTTTATCTGCTGTGTAGTGTTTCTAAATTTGTGTGTTTATCTCCCTCTTACAGTCAGTCCTGCTAAAGCAGAAGTGTGAGGAACATTTGTAAGTGTTTTCCATTTGTGTTTGTCAGATTTTTCTCCATTTACTGATATTACAAGCTAAAAAAAACATTGTTCTGTTATTAATAATTCAGAGAGAAATTGCGAGACGCGACCAATGAGCTGCAGAAAAAGAATACATTGGTTGAAGACCTGGAGTCCAAATATAATTCAAGCAGTGAGTCATTATAAAGTTTTAAAAAAGCCATTACTTCTGCATTTTAATGGACCTAGATTATAATCTGATTTTTCATTGTGGTTGTCCAATTTTACAAACTACCAGACAGACATAAATAGGACTGTACTTCAGTGCTCTTTTATTGATATTCTCATTAATCAATAAATGCTTCTGTTGTGATGAGAATTGGTCAGTGTGAACTATTACAGCACAAAAAGAGCTCCAATTCCACATGATAATCCATTTTACTATGACCAACCTGGACCACACACGAAACTACTCATTTTAATGAGTTGGAAGGGACAAAGACTTGCAGAACCTTAAGTAAAATAAGGTTAGTTTATGTGCCACTAGTTTTGACTCCCTTCTGTTTGCTTTTCAGGTCAAAAGATTGAAGAACTAGAGGATGCTTTGAAGAAGAAGGATGAAGACATGAAGCAGATGGAGGAGAGATACAAAAAATATCTGGAGAAAGCAAAGAGCGTGAGTTTGGTAGTTTTTGATGTCCAGCAGTTGACTTCTGGTCAAATGATTTTTTTTGCTGAATTCAAGGATATGGACTTGGTGTCAACAGAATGTTGTTTGATGGAGTTCCCAAACTTTGCAGGAGCCTCCTCATAAATCCCAAGAGTGTAAAGCTGCATTAAGTCAAGTGGGGTTATGTTTTTTAACATAACTTGACTTAATTTTTTAAATGTCTATATTACTAAGATATAAACATTCAGAGTAATTTGAAATGTACCATTTATGTTCTTTTTTCACTATTACATGCAGTAACAGACTTAGTATGGAGACCAACTACAAACCACTATTTGTGTCACTACTTCAGCAGTAATTTATTTATTTATCTGTAGTTTTTATATCCACCTGTCTTACTGACCACATCATTTTGTGTAAATTACATAATGTATTTGGTGCTATGCATTTCTGGACAGTTTTATTTTAACTTTTAGTTTAACCTATACTGTATTTTATACTGTTCTTGTCTTGTGTCTCTGTGTGACTGTGTAGTCGTAATATTAGTAGTTTCCTCCTGGATTAGTAAAGTTTTCTGATTTTGATTCTACTGTGAGAGGATTTTGTCTTATAAGGCAGTCATGCGTGTATGAGCATGTAATGTAGCTATTGTGTGTTTTAGGTCATTCGGACCCTGGACCCCAAACAGAACCAAGGCTCAGCTCCTGAAGTGCAGGCCCTTAAGAACCAGCTACAGGAGAGAGAGAGGATGCTGCACTCACTGGAGGTCAGCATTACCACACAGACACACACGATTAGTCTTTGATGGCATTTATCACTGAAAAAGACTGGACAAAACAAAAACATATCACACAGATGGAATATTGAATTAATCCAAATCTCTGGGCTCCACACTTGTAAACTGACTCCAATATTAACGATGGCTGAAGTTCACAGCACCATTACATTTAAATCTGTGAGACCCTACAGCTACAACCGCAAATCTCTACAACTGTAGGGGCCTTCTTGGTTGATATCAACAACAAAATTCTAAATTTGGCTGAATGATGACCTATATAGTAATTTAATACAGTTCTACACGTCAAGCACCAGACTTTCATTATGTTTCATTATTTATCATTGTAAATTTGACCTAATTACATAATGTCCCTGACTACCAGTTCACAAGCTCTGTGTAATTGGGTTAAAGTTGCTATACAATTATTAAATAATGAACAAAATAATTAAAATAATCCTTGAAAAAGTGTGTTCTTGGGCCCTTGGTGGCTCAAAGCCCATATGTACCTCAGGTGTATGACGCTGAGTACTAAAACATGTACAGTGACAGAAAGACTGAAATTTACTGTGGTGATGCTGACTTTTAACTGTAAATTCCCAGTGCTGATGTTAAGCTCCAGAGTAGCTGGTAAGACTAAACAAATGAATGGATTGATCAAGCATTTTGAGTGAAAGCAGTGTGGAAATGATGTAGCCACTGCATCTTATTCATGTGCACTGAGATTTTTTTTTGTTTGTTTAATCCCATGCTAAACTGGTCATTAACGTCTTAGAAGGCCTGTTGTAAAATTACATTGATCAAGCTCCTCCTCCTTTTTAGCTGCAGCGCTATTCAAAGATGCTGTTGATATTAATTCAAGCACACAGAGTTTACAGGTAATGTGTCTATTTACAGAAGGAATACGACAAGGCGAAGTCTCAGAGGGACCATGAGGAGAAACTGATCGTGTCTGCCTGGTACAACATGGTGAGTGAGACTATATACAGTGAGGCAAAAAGTATTTAGTCAGCCACCAATTGTGCAAGTTCTCCCACTTAAAAAGATGAGAGGCCTGTAATTTTCATCATAGGTATACCTCAACTATGACAGACAAAATGAGGAAAAAAATCCAGAAAATTACATTGTCTGATTTTTAAAGAATTTATTTGCGAAAATTGGGCCCTATGAAATCCGTTTAGTTTTTTCCTTAATTCCATTTTTTCCATTTTCATTCTTCTGAATCCTGTGCTTTACATTATAATCATATTTATTCACCTAGAAAGTGTCTAATTTTGGAGTGGATGGGAAAAAAAAGAATGCAATAGGAAATAATCTCACATTTAATGACTTATTCAACTTCAACAAAGTGCTGGGATTCAGCAGAACATTTACTGCTCTAGTAAAACATTTACCTGTAAATAACAAAAACAACTTTTTTTTTTTTTGTGCGAAACAAAGAACCTTATGTATTTCACATTAGAATAAAGAAACCGTCTTTTGTAAAATAAAAGTGCTTCACATTTGAAATCAACATGAAAAATGTATCAAATAAATAAACATCAGGAACACCTGGAATAAAAAATAAAATTGTGCACACTTGCAGAATGAACTGGAACTATGTTTATTTTTCATTTTTCCATCTTCATAGATATCACCATTGAAATACATGATTGTCAGCCTCTTTGTGTTCATCTCTGTAAGTGCTTCCCGCTCGTCTGTGAGTCTTGTACTTACTAAAACTCCTCTCACAATCCACTGAACTGACAGGAAAGTAGATGTAAGGGAGTGCCACTTCTGCAACCTTTGGGAATCTCACACTCGGGCCTCTCCGGTATTCAGCAAGATCCAGGTGTGTAGGGCTCCCTGGACACACAATGGTGATAACAAGCTTATGTGTAAGCTTGAATCTGCTTTTCCATGGCTGGAGCCTGCCTTGGATCAAACACCCTCACCAGCCTCTAGACCTCTTTGGAAGGGTGAGTGTCCCAGTGCTTTGAAAATGTTGTGAATGCCAGTTGGAACACATCATGAAGCTGATGGTGTACCTTTCTTCTTTCTGCCATAAACAACTTGCGCAGTAGCATATCTGTTTCGGCACCAAAACCACACATTTTTGCTGTTCCATTCACAAGGCAGGACCCCAGATATTCCATTACATTGTGCACAGAAACTGCTGTGAGATGATGGGTTCCTTCCATGATCATCAGAGCTGTCATCAGTTGAAGCTTTCATCTGAGATGGTCAGCTTGACAGTGAAGGCCTGCACCTTTTCTTGTGTTTCAAGCAGACTGAGGAAGTTTGTAACTGCCTGGGATGATTAATTTTCTGCCAAGAAAACTGTCTATACAGATGAACATGCTCTGCATGGTACGTCACTGCTTCAAACCTGGTACTCATTGCTTCAGGAGGAACCTTGGTCTGCAACCTATCTTTCAGAATGAGAAAATTCACCCATCTTCTCTTCCTGGCTGGCTTTTTGAAGAAGGCTGATCACATCCAAGTGACAAGACATGACACGTCTGAGAAGTAGCTATAGTGCGGCCATGTTTCACCCACTAAATTGATGACCTGGCAAAGACAGGTCACATTCATACTGTTTGGCACACACCTCTCAGAACGTCCTTGTATGCTTTAAGGCAGCAGGTTGCATTATCTGTGACCACTGCCCAGACATCATTGAGATCCAGTTTGTTGTTGTGGAGGGGAGCCTATTACTGCTTGGGCAAAGAGGGGTGCAGCGGCCTACCTCATTAGAAACCATTGCTTTGCTTTGCCCACACAACGATTTCAGTGAATTATACATTCCGCGTTTTACAACGAATTCCATGTCGTTTGTTGAATTCCACGATTCCGTCTGCATTGCAAAAACTATAGGGCCTTATCCTATATCTGAAAATGTATATTCTTCATTTTTCTTTCTTGGTCTGTTTTCTTCCTTTTGCCTCTCTTTTTGTTGTCTCTTTCTTTCCTCTTTATTTTCTTGCTTGTTCTTTCATTCCCTCCTTTTTTCTTTCTCCTTTTTTACTCTTTCTCTCCCCACCTTTTTCTCTCTCATCCCTCACCTACCTTACTCATCTCTTTTTCTCTTGTTCTTCCACCCTCTTTTTGTTCTCTTTTTTTTGTTTCTCATTTTCTCTTCTCTCACTCCCTCTCATTCTCCCTCTCCCTCCCTCTCTCTCTCTCTCCTTTGTTCTGTCTCCTACTCCTATTTCTCTCTGTCTTCCTCATTCTCTCTCTCTTGTTCTCTCTCACTGTCTCTCTCCCCGCCTCTCCCTTTCTTTCTCTCTGTCTCTCCCCCCCCCCCCTCTCTCTGTCCTTTCTCTCTCTCTCTCACAGGGAATGGCTCTGCAGAAGAAGGCGGCAGAGGACCGTTTGGCGAGTACGGGTTCTGGTCAGTCTTTTCTGGCACGACAGAGGCAGGCCACCAGCACACGCCGCTCCTACCCCGGCCACGTCCAGCCGGCCACAGCCAGGTAGAGCCGCCCCATCGAAACGGCTACCCTCACCACGGCAACACTGTAGCCAATCAGGACATGTTTCTCCCCTTTAGCCCTTCCCTACAGCTCTCCTCCCTCCTGCTCCTCCTAGTCTCCCAGCTGAATGCTTTAAAGTCGACCATGCTGTCACAGGGTATCCAAACTGTTTACAGTCTTTCTCAAGACCACCTTCTTCCACCCCTTTCTCAGTTCCACACAACCGAAGGGATTTTAAGAAGAGTTGTGATTTGCCATTCTGAGTAAAGTCTAGTTTAAAATTATTTTAGTGGAGGAGAGTGAGAACACTCTCTTTTATGCTCACCTTCCTTGTGCAGTATTTATCACAAGCACTTCTTTTGACAGCACATGATCGAGTTTGTTTCAATAAGCTGTCTAAGGTGCTGCTGACTGTTACGTAAATAAACAAAGAGCCTCATTGAACTCTTTTATGACAGTAATAGTTCAAGAGGTCAAATGTTAACCGCCACCGCAAAATAAAGCCAGTCAGCCAAGGCTGTTTTTCATAAAGGAGAAAATGTGGTTTGTAAAAGTGTATGACATACCATATTCAAAAGCTGAAACAATTATTTGACATTTTTTTAGTAACAGTGATCAATAGTTAAATATATCCTCTGACAAATTTCTGTTTACATTTTTCTTAAAGTATAAAGTAAATATTTATTATGCCATTATTTCATTTATTTTAGTTGTGAGTCTCTTACAACAGCTCAAAATTGTAGACAGATGTAAGATTTAGTTCTTCAGAAGATTGCAATAAATGTTTCGCTCTATTAACAAAAAGCTTTCTGAAAGTCAAAACAAAAACAGACATTGATATGGCTGCTATTCCTTAAGTGCTAAAGAAATGTCAAACATTTTAACCAGTTACTCGATTTTTAAAAAAATTAATTCACATGAATTAAGGACTTTGTTTAACAACCTTCACCTGTGTTGTCCAGCAAAAAAAATGGACACATAACTACTAGTACTTTAGTATTTTCATTGTATTACATAGTATTAATGCATAGTACCAGTACTTTAGTATTTCATTCAAAAAACATTTTCATATATATATATATATGTGTGTGTGTGTGTGTGTGTGTGTGTGTGTGTGTGAACAAGCCGACAAGTTGCATCCTGCA
>JBBJLS010071735.1:0-10883 GCA_037577275.1 Bryconaethiops microstoma
CACATATATACACATGTATATTAAACTTATGAAAAAATCACACACACACAGGGAGAAAGCTCAACTGTCTTATCTGCAACGTTCCATGAAAAGGTCCATGATGTGAGCCCAGCCAGGCTTCATTCTGGGGTTTTCAGTTTGTTTTCAGTCTTTTTTCTTCCCTTTCTCTCTCTTTAAAAGCCCCTGCTCCTGTCCTGCAGGTCACATTCCCTATTTCTGAAGATGCAAGACATCTCATGGGAAATGGAAAAAGGGGGCAGTATTTCGACAGGCAGCTATGGCCTTTTGTCTGCGTGTTGCCGTGTGTGCTGTCTAAAGGGACAGCCCTGACTCATAACTACAACCAGCTGCAGTATTCCAGCTGAGTGAGAGCGAAAGAGAAGAGGAAAGTGGTAGACCCTTCTCAAGCCATTGTCTGTTTGTTTTCCGTGAGCTGGAAGAACAAAGGCCTGTCATGGCGTCTAGGACACCAAGGGTGGAGGGAGTCAGTTATAGCTGCAGGACATGGAAGACAAAATGCTAGTACTGAGATTTTGCTGCTACATTTTGCAGTTCTGATGCAATATTTTTAAACACATTTGTGTTTAAGACAGGTCTACTGACAAACAACATCTTACTTTTGTAGAAATACATTCATCAAAAGCCACAGGAACTGCCATTAAGCTGAGAAAACACACTAAGTAAGCAATCTCTGTAATGAGAAGTGCAATTGGTCAGTACTCTTTAGGTTCTGACCACATTCACAATATTCTCAGATATGTATTGTGATGTAATATCACAATTTATCACAATGACAAAAAATATTGTCATATTACCCACTCCCCATGTGAATGATTAAATATAAATAGTTTGTTTCAAATCAAGGCCAAGGCCGTTTGCAGTAAAAAATCTGAGGAAAAAAAAGAAAAAGAAATTAAGTACTGAATATGATGACCATGACTAAGAAGTCACAATAAACTTTTTATGAAATAAATGGAAATTAGCGACTGGACAATGAAAAGCAAAGCAATGTACACACAAATACAAACTTAAACATGGGTTTTGACTCTTTAGCTCATCACCCTCCTAACTCCATACCTTTCAAGTTAATATCATAGTAGTTACTGAATAACAGACAGTATTAACTGAATTATGAGTCTTAATAACTAAACACTACACAACCCCCATGACTGAAAGGGTTGCTTCAGTCATGCGGGTTTAATTCTAACACCTAATCTTCCAACAAGCAGAAAAGCCAGAAATTAGCCTCTCTCCAGGCTGAGCTGACCTTTCGAACTGATCTTTACCACGCTGATAACCTCTAATGGGAAGGGAGCACAGGACACCTGCTCATTAGTTACTGCTGTCCCAGAAAGCTGACTGAAGTCTCAAACAATCTGCTTTGCTGAACTGAAATTCATCGGGCAGGACACGATCAGATGGATAACAACCACAGTCTGAAATAATCTATACGCTAATAACGTTTCATTAGGTCTCTTCATTTGCATTTTGCTCACACTAGAGACGCACATACAGCTACTAAGCACAAAGGGCTGACACATGCAAATGAGCCATTTGACCAATCACAGTGTTTTAACAGTTCCAAATGAGGGTTTCTGTGTGACTGAAAAAAGTGTTAATTATTTTGTCAAAATAGACTTTCTGAATATTGAACGTTGATTCAACAACACACTTTAATATACCATAAAGCCTACACCAATCACAATGTGTAGCAATGCAATCACAATAAAAGCATCCTGTCTATATCCTGCAGCCCCACCACACACCAGTGATTGTCCACTTTGGCCTAATGAAGCTTCTCAGCCAATAAAATGAAACTGAGAGCTCTTCCTCTGAACGATGATTTGCGAAAGCTGTATACCTTGTTTTACGTACAATGTTCAGTGTTCAAACTGCATCAGTAACTAGCTTCTCTGTTCTACATTATCCAGACTAAGAGCCCTTAGCATCACCCAAATGAAGACAAGAGAACTAACAAAAGAAGCACCTTGTTCCTTTCTTCAGTTTCATACCACAAAAATGCCTACGACTGATAAGAAAGAAATCCATGAAGTGACAACAATCTGCTGGAGACATGAAGTGCCTAAATACGAACCACAGGTATGTGAATGGACGTCCTCTGACATCACCTATGCCCTTCAGTGACTACATCAATGGACTCAATACACACACACACACATATCATAATCACCACAATGAAAATTCCTTTTAATACCAGTAATCCATGATGACACAGGTGGCAATAACTACTGCCATACACAGTGTGTGAGTGTGTGTGTTTGCCTTTATGTGTGTGTGTGTTATTTTATTGTGCACTTCCAGGCCTCAATCAAAGTCACAATGACCCGTGTGAAAAAAAGCCCCCCACCACTCAAAGAGCAAACAGCAGACCTACCTGAGTGCTACTGCGTCTCAGTGAGAGGCCGGGACGTGGGAAGGCTTTTCCATGGCAGGGAGGCAGATGTGATGTGGCAAATGCCTCTGGCAAGAAGGCCAGCCATGATCCTTGCAGCAGCAGCAGCAGCAGCACCAGGCTCAGGCATCAGAACAGCAGGGATGCACATCATTTGTGTAAAAGAGGGGTTGTTTTATGGTTTGTTTTTGTTTTTTTTACATCAGTGCAAGCAAAAAAGGCTTTTAGGAGCTCATGTGTGTGTATAGACCTCCCATGCTGGTAATATGTGGAGAGAGAGAGAGAGAGAGAGAGAGAGAGCGAGAGAGAGAGAGAGAGAGCGAGCGAGCGAGCGAGAGAGAGAGAGAGAGAGAGAGAGAGAGGGGAGCAGCCCACCCCTCCATGGTCCAGCAGTCACGTGACTGCATGTCGTCTCTTCTCCCTTCTGCCTCAAAATCTCCATCAGACGTTTGGACACAACGCCATTCTGACAATGGATGGTCTCACACACACATCCGACCCATCACCTCGACCTCTGCAAAGTGGGCTAACGACGTGAAAGCCCACCCTCTCCCCAACCTCCAAACCCTCCTCTATCCAATCTCTCACATGATTCTTTTCCACACACAGACGTCTGGGTAGTCCAAGCACATGGACACCTTTACTGAACGTTTTTCCTCATTTTAAGCCCCACATTCGTTTCTCAGTGTTGCATTACGAAGTCAAAAATGACCTTTTTTTTGTTTCCAAACACACCTTAGCAACAAAATATCGCGAGACAACAGGGTGCTACATCCCACTGAAACGAAAGTACCCAATTTTTAATCAATAAATAACCAAACTGAGGTCATCATGATTCAAAACGCATCAGAGTTGATACAATAGTTTCGCACTTACCCATGAATCCTTTTCCGTGCCTAGAATAAAACGACCAGTCCGTGTTCATCATTTCTCCCTTAGCTCTCGTTTTATTATGTCTCCCTAGCAAGACGGTAACCCTGTAACAGCAGTGTTTTTGGGCTATGTTTGCTTTTGCATCGACCAAACCCCTCTTTTTGCTCACCTCTCTCTGCATGCTGTGGACAAACTTGCTTCCCACAAGTCTTTGCTGCAGACTGCCCTGTCTGAACAACACCCAGGGCCCTCAGGAATAAGCCAGGCTGCCTCCTCAATCACCACAGGGCTTCAAATTCCCCCTGCAGGCTCTACTCCTTGCTCCTGAGTTCATTTTCCACCTGGTATGAAATCTGCCTTTCACTCAGTGTGCTCACATGTAATGTCCTGCTGTGTGTTTGAGCACACTTCCCACATCTGACAGCCTTTTAACACAACTCGCCCATCTAATAAATTAAAATATGCCCCTATAAAGGGGACCAAAAATCATAATGTCAATTTTTGGAGTTTCCTAACCTGTAGTGGAGGCCTAACAGCCCGCAGCTTGTAATTTTCCAATCATAAAATGCTCTACCCAAGTAGATGACAAGATCTTCAGTGACACTTAACCTTGGGCATGTCCTACGCAGCACTGTCAAATCGGCATACCTGACCTTTTCATCTTTAATATATAAGTACGCTCCTCAAAAGCCTCTGAGGCCTCTGCATCTGCCGGCTGAATTAAACCTGTGCTCAGGTTCAAGTTTTTTTGTTCTTTTTTCAGGTTTGCACCTGAAATTGCACCTGAGATCGGAAAAAAGCGGTTTTGAATTTTCAAAACCGCTTTTTTTGAATAGGACCACCATCAAAAGAAAAACATGCTTCAAAATTAAAGGATTTCTATTTATATTTTTATTATATTTGTATTTTTTCTTTCTAGTACGCTAGTGTTCCATTCATAGTAGTCAGTTAAATGCCTGGTTCTGATTGTTTCTTGAGAATGACAGTGACATGACAAAGGGACGTAATGTCAGAATATATTTACCTGTTTTGTGCCACCCCCACCCCGCAGCCTCCAATGTTTCTTTCATTTTTTTAACATTTAAATGATGAAATGCATACTAACCCCATAATTACTGCTGCGGGTTAAATAATTTGCTTTCAAGACAGCAAGGTCTTAATCAACCGTTCACTTGGAATTATAACAACAGGTTGTTAGTGTTGTTGGAAAGCATAATTAGTTACAAATATTAATAATAATTTGTGGGAGATCAGAGATCAGAGCAGGCTTCAAAACCCCGTAATTCAAAATAAATCCTGACATCTAGTGGAGAAAAGTCAGAACTGTGTTGTTGAAATAGTCCAGTTTGACACACCCTTGGATTTTATAGTTTTAAACTGTTTGGAGAATGTGGTTAGACTAAAAGTGCCAAAATAGACATGACAGAATTTCTGGTTCCCTAAAATTCCTTCAATGGGTGGCTGTCCAGTTTTTGTAAATTAGATTATTTTTAAAGGGAAAAGAACCCTTAAATTGGTATAAATAACAAAATGTGTCAAAAAAATGTACTGCAACAGCCTCAGTCTTTACTCTGGATATTGTAAATTTGCTGTGAGGGTTTGATTGCATTCAGCCGCAAGAGCATTAGTGAAGTCAGGTACTGATAGATAATTCGGATCACAAACTCCACTCCAACTCATCTCAAAGCTACTGAAACAAGCACCATGACAACAGAGAACAGAGTTCCACTGTTTTAAAGCACCGAGGGTGGCTTTATACTCTGGCCAAAACAGCTGCTTCCAAGCTTCCCATTCTCATTCTATCGCCACTACATTTTTATGCAGATTATATAAACTATTCACGTATAACTCACATTGTCCTGATTGGCACTTAGAACTTTCCTCTGGTTCTCACATTGTCCTTAGAACTTTCCTCTGGTTCTAACATTGCCCTGATTAGCACTTAGAACTCTCCTCTGGTTCTCACATTGTCTGGATTGGCACTTAGAACTTTCCTCACTTTCTCACATTGTCCTGATTTTCACTTAGATCTCTCCCCTGGGTCTCACATGGTCCTGATTGGCACTTAGAACTTTCCTCTGGTTCTCACATTGTCCTGATTGTTAGATCTCTCCCCTGGTTCCCACATTATCCTGATTTTTACTTTGATGTCTCCCCTGGTTCTCACATTGTCCTGATTTTCACTTAGATCTCTCCCCTGGTTCTCACATTGTCCTGATTTTCACTTAGATCTCTCCCCTGGTTCTCACATTGTCCTGACTGGCACTTAGAACTTTCCTCTGGTTCTCACATTGTCCTGATTTTCACTTTGATCTCCCCCCTGGTTCTCATGTTGTCCTTATTGGAACTTATGTTCTGGTGCCACATGTGCAGTTTTTGGGGTGAAATATTACTGTGTACAATGTGGAACTTTTCTGGTACATTATTACTGTTTTTGTTAATGTCTGCTGCTACCAAACAACTGAGGACACTCCAATGCATGTAAATGCCGATATTAATAATTTTGTATTATTTGTATAGTGTACTTTTTACACTATAAAGTTGTGTTGTATAGATATTATTCTATTGTTTGCTTCTATTACTTTTGTTATGTCCACTGTCTGCAGTAGCAATGCAAATTTCCCACTTGTGGGACTAATAAAGACTTGTCTTATCTTATCTTATCTTATCTTATCTTATATGTCTAATATAGCACTAAAACCTGAAAATAACCCTTCTTGAAGACAGCAAACAATAGCTTGTTTTTGAGGTATCTTCTCCCTGTCCTGAAAAGACAGTGCCTTAAAGGAATCCCCAACCTTAACCTACCAAAGGTCACTCTTTTGCGTGTGTGTCTTTGACTTTATCATTAAGTGACACACTGATGGGATCACCCACGGACAAAGCACTGGTCTGTGGTGGGGGGTTTCAGGAGTGAATGAACATCTAATTTTCTCTGGTTCATGAGCTGGTTTGTTTTTCCATAAGATCCAATCATCGCAGCATTGACAGCTCATGTGGACCATGCCACCTTCCTTAAGGGAACAATATGAGCAGTTGTGTGACTTATCCATGTGTATAATAAGGTCTTTCATTGGTGATGAAAGCAAGCATAAGCAACAATGTTTGCCCTCCCCAAGTCATTTCATTTCTTCATCTGTCATAGACAGATGCTGGCCTTTGGTGGCTAAAAGGTTGGGAGATTCCTAGCAACACAAACAAAATAAATATTACTGATGTCAGCTAGATCAACAAAGCCCTGGGTAATGGAAAAACATAACAGTATTAAAGTATGATTGGGACAAGTTTCTCATGAGATCTGTATTAGATCTGTCTCAGTATCAGACATTCAACCCTGTAAATAAAAACAAAAGCATGAACAAACAATAATAGGAGAATAAATGTGTTGAATTAATATGTTAGCACAGGCTGGCCTCTTTTCTTACTACTTTTTGAACATCTAACATTGAATTATTAATATAAAATGTACTAATAGCAATAATTCTCTTTTATTTTGTGATTTGATTCATTATGTATCACTGTATGAGAACTCAAGCTCATGAACTTGCTCAAAAAAAAAAAGCTTTTAATTACTTGTCTTGGCCTTTTATGGTGTCCAGCAACTGATAAAAGGATACATGATCAGACAAATGTGTCGAAAAAGCTGATAATATAAATTTTTCATATAAATTTTTGAGTACAAAAAATGTGAAATGACGTGTTGCTGACACATTACACAATAGCTCCAGGACGCAATTATGCTCATTATTCCTCTTTCTGCTCATTTTTGGGCAGGCTCCCTCTTGCAATGTAATTGGATATCTTGCTTGCCATTCCGATATATTAGACAATCGGCGCAAGAGGTGTTTCTGCATTAACCAATCAGAGCAAAGGGACACGAATAGGGGTGTGGAAAAAATACATATTGGCCTGAACCCTTTCTGCAAAGGGAGGGGAGGCTGTAATTTACGCCATCGTCGCTGATTATAATTTTTTTAATCAATCCGACTTTTCTCACGTCACTCCGGGCTTTCAGTCAATTCGTCACGGTCTCGTATAAATGAGCTGATGATGCTCGTTAACAGTTAGTTCACACGTTTTTGTTTTTTTCCCAGCCAGCACAAGGACAGCTTGGAAAAAAAACTTTTGGCTCATCACCTGTCCGACCGTTATTTTCACCTGTCCGACCGTTTTCCCCGCGCTATGTGCGTTGTTTGGAGACCCAGACTCGCCATCACAGTGTTTGCAATTTTAGTTATCATAGTTTGTGATGCTCATGCTCAAAATGAGGCACAGATTGAAAAATTAGTGTATCCACGAGGAAACCACTGGGCTGTAGGTGAGGAAAAATACTTTTTGCCCTAAATTGTATAGATATTTTGTTTAAGTTTGCAGTGTCTCTGTTTTTGTGTTGACATATTCTCTGAGATGTCTGAAGTCTTGTTTCTTTCTCCACAGCTTCTTAATGGTGCAGAATGTAACCGCTGATTATTTAAGGAGGAACTAAAAGTTGAGATAGGAAGTCTCTTATTGCCAGCTTCTTATTCTAATTTGTAGATCCACCTTAACAGGTTGCACAGTTAATTGATGCCCTATTTAAGGTGGAATGGAAAATTCTCATAGAAACCAACTTCAATCTAGGTCTGCTTTCCGCACAGCTGTTTCTCTCTAAACATTGTTTACTTTGACACCATTTCTTATGTCTCCTTATATTGTTTTCATTTCAAATTCTTATTATTATTTTATCCTGATTTTCCCCCTCTTTCTTGTTGTTTAAATGATCTCTTCTATTACCTTAACAATCTGCTTTACATATGCTTTAATGCAATGTTTATAACCTGTAAAAGGTGCAATTATAACTTCTGTTTAAATTTTTATAACACAAAGAAGGTGGTTTTAGTGTTTAATTCCTCATATTTCATAATCCGAGGAAGAGTGTTGTTGTTGGGTTTTTTTTTTTATTTATTTTTTTAACCTGAAAAAGGTATCTGTTACTTAATATTTCATTTGATATGTCTGATGTAACCCAAGGAAGGTATTAATTTGCCATGGCACAGAATGAATGGCCTTCTCATGGGCATTTCATCCTTTGTTGCTTTTAAATTTGAAGCAGTGCTGCATATAAGAGGTCTCTAAATCGTTCTGAGACTTGAGCTGCTTTTGCCAGTGTGGATGGTTTTTGCTTTAGTGTGAAGAGGGCTCCAGCTCTCCATGCTGCAGATTTGCCTCCATGCTCTACTGCTTTAAAAGGCAATTGGCAGATTAACTCCGGCTCCTTTACACACAATCAGTAACACCCAATGCACAGCAGCTTCATGAAGAAGCAGAGCTGCAGATAGTTTTAGGGTTTTTAGATGAGAGGCATTAATGTAATAATGGGTTGCTTACTGTCCTTTTACAAGGCACTTTTGTGTTGATTTTGAAGAGCCTGTCAAAGATCTAAAACAACAAGGTGACAACAGAGACTTGAATATTAAATTGGATCTAAAGTCTCTTCTTGCTCACAATGTGATATGATGCTTATACTTGGCAAGTGAAGTTTTCAAAAAATTCCCTTCAAAGTCTAGAAGGATATGGAAAAATGCCACTTTTCTGATTTTTAATAATAATTAAATATTTATATATAAATATATAGTGGATGAACATCTGACAGGTGTTATTTGTTAAATTAAGACAATGTATTTTCACTATTGACAATATAGGAAGATTATACAATACACATTTCTAACAACTGTATGCTAAAAAACCTTATAACTCACAGCAATATGAGGACAATGTCAGTATTGATATTTGAAATTGACTACTGTGACTTGATTGACCAGCACTCTTGTTGTTAAATTAGGGTGGAGAGCAGCAAGACTGTGAGGAAAGCTGGAGGATGTTAAAGAAATGCTGTTTGGTGTTGGAGCTGAATCTTTAGTAGATGTGATTTAAGAATTATGTTGATTTCTGGTCTTTGTATATATCATTGGCTGTTTGGTGATTGACTGGAAGTGGAAACTTTCACACTGAATTCAAAATTGAAATACCTGCCTGGTTTTTAGCAATCATTGTGGATGTGCATTTAGATTTTATATAGATATATAAATGAAATATTAGAATACACTGAATGCAGGAATGTAGTTGATTTTTACTGTTAAGGAAATAGGTTGACCAGCCGCAGCATTATTACTAACAGTGTAATATTGTGTACATAACCCTCATGCCATCCAGGCAGCTCTGACTGTGGAGTACTATATGTTTTGACACCCTTCTGTCAGACCCAGCATGAACGTTCTGTGCGAATGTTTAGCTCTTCTGTAAGATCGGACCACATCAGTGAGCCCCAGGCACCCATGACCCTATCACCAGTTCACCAGTTGTCCTTCTTTGGACCGCGTTTAGTAGGTACTGGCCACTGCATTCTTGGAGCACCTGACAAGACCTGCTGTTTTGTAAATGTACTGATCCAGTCATCTGTCTATCAGAGTTTGCCCATTTTTCACATCAGCTTCAAGAACTGGCTGTTTACTTGCTGCTTAGTATCTCCCACTGCTGTTGTCCTGTATGAGATTGTCCAGTATTTTGGCCACTCTGTATGCTTGCAGAAAGCAGCATTGTATATTGTAGGCTGTATTAGAACTTATGTGCACTGAGACTTGAGACATGTTCCGATCTCCCAGTACATTTCGTTCATTTCATAAATAGTTTTGCCTGTAAAAAACAGTGGCAGGCTGCTATATTTCTAGAAATGTAAGATATTTCCTAAAGGTGGAGTATTATTCATAGAATGGGCAGTGCCCATATAAGTATGATTTAAGAAAGGAATAGTCCTGAAAGGTATCATTTTAATTTAAAAGAATCACTGTCTGCTTTAGTATTTGGTTGACCACCAAGAAAGTAATTTCCCTGTGCTTTGAGAAGAATAGAAAACACATTGGCTTGGTGACATTTATAATAGAAGCCAAGGGGCAAGTGCTGAAGTAAACATAATCAAACATCATTGTCTGCGTATATACTACATGATATTAGGCTGAAAACAGTAAACAAATGATTCTTTATTAATTTACTCCTTTTAGTTTTTCAAGATCATACATACACACAGCCTGGGCTGTATTGTTTTCAAGAACTTATCTGTAATGTAGTTTGCTCTATTCTTGCCAAAGAAACTGTCTTCTCTTATCTGTCTATTTCAGGTGAAGGCAAAAGCTTGCATTGACTCTAAACTGTGTTGACAATAGACTAGATGACTGTGTTTGTGTTTTGACATCATCTTGATCTTAGAGAATGAACTATCTCTGAGTCATATCTGTCTCCAAACAACTTTTGCTTATTTTCCACAGGTCATCTGATGGGGAAGAAGAGTATAGAGGATCCGCTGGGCTTGGAAGAACAAGACAGTGGGGGTGAATGGTATTTAACTGCAGCAGAGGCTGAGGAACACACACAGCCTTCTGGGTTTCTGCAGGCACTCATCAATGCTCTAGTTAGACCAGAGAGCGAGAGAGAAAGAAAGAGAGACACCAGACTGAGACAACAGATGGCTCTGGAGCAGAGGAAATTGTTGAAAGAACAGACAGAGCGAGAGCGAGAAAAGGTAAAAAGAAAAGTCGGGCTTCTATTTCTGTTTTTCTAAGAA